>PNEQ01001381.1:0-34726 GCA_003012365.1 Medauroidea extradentata
TCACCAGGGAAAATGTAATAATATGCTAAAATTGCCAAAACTCAAAAATTGGTCAAAATACAAGAAAAAGTTATACCAACAAAAATAATTAAAATTTTACGGTGGTCAATTTGAAACCAAACAAGCCAGGAAAATAATCAAATGACTCTACTTTAAAATTCCTTGACTATATTTATATTCAAATTTTGAAAAGGTGAATGTAAATTAACATGTCCCCAATTACTAGGTTATTGAATTCTGTTGCATCACACCGGACACCTGACAAACTCACCCTGAACATGGCATATAGCCTGTTAAGAAAGATTTACATAATATAAATTTAAATAAGAAAATAAAAACATTTTTAAAGATATAACCAAGACGGGGAAGTAGCTGAACACTTCACAATAGCCAAATTTATGGAAAACATAATTAGAACAAACCATCTTCTTAATGTACGAACTACATTTCAAAATGGACTGAGACTTAAAATGAATAACGTCATTACACGCTTCTCCTCCGCTCTAACATGTCCTGGTACAAACACATGTGGCAGGCTGGACAAGCAGCCTTCCAGAGTTGACAATTACTCCTCACCAGATATCAAACACATAATTGTGAGAGGGCACAGAGTGATAAGGTCGGCTTTCCTGGAGCTAACAGCAATACCTAACCAGGCATAACCTTACAACCAGTATACTTTAATCTCCACCTCGCAGACAATGGCATTGGGGTATTGTATTGGTATCAATAAGTACGGTATCAGTAAAACTAACTGTACTTACAAGAAACTTAATGATGTTTGTAAGATGTAATTTTGTGATGCAAATTTCAAATTGGCGTTTTAACTGCTGCAAAACATTTTCAATGTAGTTATCATAATAATGCCTTCTTTTTTTTCCTGAATAGTTGCCTGCTAACGGTTACCATGTCCATTTCATAAACAACGTGCAAATAACAAGCATAGAGACAACAAATTATAAACAACAAGCAGGCCACAGAGACATAACTTAACACCCTGCAATTAATTTATCTTCTAGTCACTTTGCTTCAAGCTCCGTGATTTAGGCTTTTACAAAAAGTAACCTCCTAGAGTAAGCCAGGTTATGGTTGAATGCATGAAAGCAATTTAATTAGGTTCAGTTCTCAGACCTAAGCAAACTTCACTCAAATAACTTTTCAAATGACCAAAAGTGAAATTTTTCACTACCCAGACTAACAGCATGAGTTATGTACACATAGTTTAGCGAAGATGACTCAACAACGGCCAAGGACTAAACAATGACGTTGTAAAACCTCGGACTACCTGCCAGTAAGTTAAAATACGACCCCAATTTTAATTTCAGTCAATTCGGTGGAAATACAACACTTTGGTTTGAATGCAGTATTGTTATTGTTAACAGAGAACAGAAAAAATAATACTGTTGTTTATGGCCCTAAGTACGTTTGAATTTTTTTCTAGACGAATGCAGTAACTTATGTTGTGGTATTAATGGTGAAAGAAGAATAACAGTGGAAGACATAAGATGACAGCGCACTATAAGACAACGCATGATAAAACATTATAGGCATTCCACATTTACAATGACACTAATGAATGAGTGGCCAACATTAAGTGAATTACAGTAGCAAAATACATACAAATCATAATAACGAAAACACTTTAACCAAGGATTCAAAGTATTGGCATGGGACACCAGTTCATGTCGGCTCAGTACAAAGATCAGTCGACACAACACATGCATGCACGGAAGAGAGATGCAAGGTGAATGGTTTAACCACTATACCACCACTTTCCTAATTTAGAAACATCCAATATGCAGAGGTGCCAACTACTACGGATTATCCGTAGTTTATACTAATTACAAAGGTTTACTAGTGAAGTACGGATTCTGTTGATAAACTACGGATTTATTAGCTTCCGCCCGACTGTAAATGAACAGGCATGTTCCATTGTGTATGCATATATTTCGGTTCGTAGCTGTGTGGATCGTATGACATACTATTTCTTTCCCCACGCTCCGGCACACAAACCTTGTTTTGTTTCTCGCGTTTTTAGTTTGCCGAAACCATATTTTAGTGATGGTAGCGAATTTACAAACTACGCTAGACCCCCGATTTTACGAACCCTGGATTTAACAAAGGTAGCGATTCTACGAATACAATCTTGGAACCCTAAAAAAATAACACAATATTAAAAATAAAACAAAAGTAGCCAAAATCCGTTAAAAATGCGGCAGTGACAGTTTGAAAACCGCGCGGCGGCGGCGGCACCGCCTGTGCCAAGCTGGCTAGCCTGTCTCCAACTATGACGTAGTAGGATCTACATTGAGGTCGTACTATAGCCGCAAAGTTCCAGCGCATGAGCATATGCTCATTTAACTATAGTACAGCCCCCTTCTAGGCTGTTTCACGACGTCTTATATCTCTCTCGTCTTGCGCCGAATGAGTTTACTTTTTCACACGAACCCTATAAAAAATAGTGTGATATTTTTCTTTATTGCGTTAACACCATACATACTTAAAACAATTAACTTTGCGCATAATTTGCTTAAACAATGCGTTACTGCGTGTCGTAAAACGTGGGTTTCATAAGTGAGCACGATAATAGTGCTACCTATTATCCACGTGTAGAAACATTTGTCTCCGGGTATGTCGAACTTGGAAAATAGATAGACGTTCGTGTATTACGTAATCCCGGAACTCCTAATTTATTTTTACCGCATATACTGACTGTGAAAGTGGTTATTTTCAATCACTTATACATGTAATTCTCGACGATTTTGGTAAGAACGTCACAAAATGGCATTTTTGGAACGTCGGCATATGCTACGGTGCCGCTATCTATCAGCCATCTTGTGAACGTTCGTACAGTTGCGCTATCTGTCCGCTCTGCACGCTACTAGTATCTACGTTCTCGTACAATTCATCAGCAACGTCGAGGGAATGTTTTTATTTTAAGTTATATAAAACTGCGCAATGAATAAATCTATTATCTATAACCCGCTTATATTCCTTCTTTCTTTAGTGAATAATTTACAAGGGCATTTTACTAGTAAGGAATGCCTATTTTTTTTTTCCCCATTAAACGCTTCGCAAATCGGGGTATTCGCTCGTGAGAAGGCACTCGACAGCTCGGTTTTCTCTTTTTCAGGACAAAGGTCGATCATATCTACTGTTTAGCGGTGTTCTTTTGATCGTAAGACGTCTGCCTATTGATAACTATCACTTGCTTTATTTTTCCGTTAAATGCTACGGAAGTCGGGCTATTCGCTCGAGAGAAGACACTCGGAATCTCGATTTTCTCACTTTTTGGGGACAAGGGTCGGTCATATCTACCGCTCAACAGTGTGACGCCTGGCTACTGATATCAATTTATGTTTACATTATTACGTTAATTAATTTCCCGCAAAACGCTACGGAAGTCGGGGCCTAGAGACACTTTGCAGAAAAAATGCAATTTTAAAATTTTCTGTTATGGAAAAGGGTTGGAGGGGGGGGGGGGGGCAAAATAAGCCGCTATCGAATTTACGAAGGTAGCGATTTTACGAATGCGATGAGAGGAACCGTGAGTATTCGTAAAATCGGGGGTCTAGTGTAGTGTGTTTAGGCACGTGTCGAAAGGTTCTCGTATCTAGTATGTATCTCATACAATCGATTGTTCATATTACGTCGGGCAAGACCACAGTCTTCTGACTTATCGATTAGTTGTTGATGTTCACTCATGCAGTCTAATTGAGTCGTGCGTGGTTGCTTCTTCCATTGATCGGCCACATTGGAAACTTATCCATGTTGTCGTCGTTTAAGGGCAAGGTCTACCGCAATTTTCATCACCATTTTTTTATTTTTAATCTGTACCAGATATTTTTTTTCTTATTTTAGACAGAAAATTGGCTCTTATGAAATTTTTTTTTATCTCTCATAGTTTTCACGTAATGGCTTGTTAAAGTCATATTTTGCATGTTTCCCTTTTAGCGACTTCACTAAAACCAACTGATATACTAAACTCAAAAAAATCATAGTGGATAAAGGCATTGCAGGCTACAATGTCATGCTCATAAAATTAAAGAATACAAATTATTTGAACTTTAAAAAATGCTGAAACTGAAAATAAAAATTAAAAATATTAAATAAATTTTTTAAAAATACAAATAATTTTTATTCTTTAATTTTATGAGCATGTCATTGTAGCCTGCAACGTCCTTATTCAATGTGATTTTTTTGAGTTTGGTACATCAGTTGGGTTTAGTGTAGTCGTTAAAACGGAAACATGCAAAATATGACTAACAAGCCACTACACGAAAACTATGAGAGATAAAAAATTTCATAAGAGCCAAATTTAGTCACATTTTCTGTCTAAAATAAGAAAAAAAAAAATATCTGGTACAAATAAAAATTAAAATAATGGTGATGAAAATTGCGGTAGACCGCGCCCTTAATGAAAGTATGTTGATGTGAATGTTTAAATTCGAGTATGAGTTTGAAACCGAAGAGTGTAGAGAAATATCGTTCAGAATTTTCACAGTTGTGGACAGGTTTAAGTGTTTCAAATGTATTTCAATAACACGTGTTTTGTGAATCGTGCAATTATGACTTCAGTGTAAACACAATGGTAAAGATATACGCCGTCAATACATAGTTACGTTAAAAACACGTTAACCATTTTCAAAGTTAGAAACTTCTGGGATAAAATATATTATAATTAAGTGATGCTGTGGAACCAACAACAAATGCCGAAGTTACTGACGAATAGGTAAAGGCCGTGCTAGAATCGCCGTAAGAAATAACCATAAAAACTGAACACACACTTTTGAGTAATGCATGCTACAACACCGTATTGCTGCTTAGCCGCCGTAAGAGGGATGGAAACCTGTGAATTTCTTATGGTGTGGTTACGGTTATTTCTATACGGCTACTTTACGGTCAATGTAGCATGGGCTTAAAATAATACGTTCACTACGGAAAAATACAGTTTTTTAGCAAAATTACTACTGAAAGCTTTGGCAAATGGTTGGGACCTCTGAATATGTCAAACTATAAAGGCAATTTCCATTTCTCTACAGAGCACTACACCACAATAAGTGCAACATTAAAAAACTGTAAATTTTAAAACAAGTAAGCAACATACAAATGAATGTGTTCACATGACATGCAGAACAAACAAGCAACGTACAACATTAACATGCTGTAACATTTGTCAAGCAACCCGTGAAAGAGTGTTGTATGCTGAAAAACTTTAGTGGTAGGAAGTATTATGTCAATACATGAATGTTATACAACAGTAACTTACAATTTCACAGTGTCGTGTACAGTCAATCTGTCTGCAATTACAGTAGATTAAATGGATGTACAGTTAATGTGCTTACCGAAATATCAGTCTAAGGTAGTTGGAGGCAGGAAATTTTTAAACATAATTTTTTTACGGAAAAAATGACGTGACGTAAACAATGTTATGTGCATGAACAGGAACCTATTCTGTTGTATAAAGTCAACAGGGACAGACCTGTGAGAGAGCCCTCGTTCTGCAGGTCCTGTATTCGATCAATAATGTTCTGTGTCTTGAGCTTGAAGTGTGCAGCCAGGTCCTCCAGTAGTACCACCTTGGCAGTCTGTAACAACGTGTCACGTCACTACAGGTTCTGCACAGCCATCCACACCAACACTAACCGCATATGTAACTAACAACTACTGTATTTTAACATTTATGTGTAAGGGAAACATTGAAATTAAGTATGTAACACATACTATTAATTTTAGGACACAGGCTAAGTATTTTGACACTGTAAAAACTCTAAAATTACGTTTGTGTAAGTTGGCTTTCAGCTGCTTCCGATGGAAAAACTCTTTCAATTAAATAATGATATATGTACCTATATTAACAACATAACTTGCTAAGGTATATACAACATACTGTTGTATCAAAAATATTACACCACCAAGCAAAAAGAGATACTTTTCACAAGCATGAAGTACATTTCCAGTTACGTTTCACAGAAAAACAATATACTAAATGAAATGTCAATTTATTTTAATGAACAGACATTTGATTAAAAACTTGTTCAAGCAACATAGAAAAGATGCACCTTTGGCCTTGGAGAGAAGAAAAAGACTCTTTGCAAGGCAAAAACTTTTTTTTTTTTAAGAAAAACATTTTTTTTAGAGAAAATGAATGTCTACTTTGAATTTTTTTTTAAGATAAACAAAAAAAAAAATAGAATATAAGTTTATATCACTAAATATAAATCTTTGGAACATAACTATATAAACCAAAATATTAGTAACAATCTTCTGCTGTCACGAGTTTTGACACACTGATACAAATCCAATATGCATACATTAGTAGTCAGAATTGCAACCTTATGTAAATATTCATTATAATAAAGAGGGAAAAGCACATGATTTTACTGTTTTCTCTGTTGTATATACTTAAGTGTGTCAACAAAAGTTACACTAATAACAATTGATTTGTGTTCGTAGCCACTAGTTTACAAAATGGAGGATAGATAGCACCATTGTAGACCATACCGATTATCAACTTGAAGGAACATCATCGTTTATGTAGCCACTGGCCAAATTCACACCTCTTAAATAATGTGTGTAAGCAGATTTGTCACAAGAAATTGTCCTCACAACATGAAAGACAGTGCCATTGTCACTAATTTGGTGGGAGAAAATAAATGTGCATTGGATTTCTGAAACACATTTCTGTCCTGAAAAACAATTTTCAGCAATGAAATGTATAGAAAAAAGTTTTTCCCCCTTCCCAGATCTGCGTTAAATTCCCCCCTCCCCTCACCCTGGTCGACTTTCTGTCAGTGCTGGTACACTTTTCTAAGCGGTAGACAATTACGTAAGGTGCAACTTACATACATTTGTAGGTACATAAATTTTAGACTGAGATAAGCAGAAGTAATAACAAAACAGCTTGCCTCGACTTCTCTCTCCCGCTATCTTCTCCATGTTTTATTGATCACATCAGCTGCAGACAGCAGTATGGCTTCTATCTCACAAGAAGCGGAAGAGTCGACAGAGTGTATGAGCACAGTATTGTTTCAGGAGATGCTGTTTGTTTGCCAGTTAAGTGTTATAGAAGCGTAAGAATGAATGCTCACACCAGACAGTAAAACGCACGAGGATTTACTCAGGAAAACAGAGAAAAGACATGAAAAGTCGAGACAGTTAATTTTTTTTTTCCAAAACAAGAAATCCCCTATACAGTTTTGACTAATTAGTCAATCAACAAAAATTTAATTAGTTACATAAATAGTTAAAATTATAGAACTTACTGTTTTGTAAAAAATAAGGCAACATTGTGCAAGCAATTTTAAACAAACGTGCCAAACAAATTTTTGACAGCTACTCTTACTTAGGTTTAAAAAACAATCAGGAAAACAGAAGAAAGAAGAGTGCATGCATGGTCTTGAAGCTGGCACCAGGTGTTTTCAGAAGCACATGAGTCTTCACACACATCTAGGTAACGGGCGAGGCCAAGACAGACGCATGTGCGGCAAGCAAGATTAATTAACTCCTAGCAGAAATAATAGTGGAAGGTGAGTATTTGTCTGAGCAAATATTTTACGTCAATGAAACTGCTCTACTTTGGAAGCGATGACAGGACATACATTCATTTCAAAGGTTGCAAAAGATTGTGTCACTTGTGATTGGATAGTTGTAAAGTGTCCTAAGACAAGTTTTTCACATATGTTGCCACAGAATTTTTCTCTCTTAAGTGATTTTGCACACACACACTCAGCTTGCTCTCTAACTGTACAATACATAAAAAAAGAAAGTACTTTTCTGTATAAATTTGTACACAAGATAGTCTCCAGACTTCAGTAATATAAACAATGGAATTCATAAGCAAGGCAGACTAATAAGTTCTGCTTCTCTTGGATAAAGCACCTGGCCACCCTGAAAAACAACTTTCATCTTAAAACACGAGGGTTAGTAAGTGGACGTATTACACACAATTTCCGTATTTTTAGTTACAAAACAACACTCACTTTTCAAACTGCATCTTGACTATGGCACAGAAATTTAATTTATGCTCATATGACATGTCTAATGGGGAATGCTGATAAGCTTCCTATCATAATAACATGAACAAACAAAGAATTATTCTAAAATCCAGTCTCAAAATCCTTGCTTCTGTACCACAAACTAAAAACCTGCTCCCTAAGCGTCCCAGACTAATCTTCAGACGCGCACCAAACCTCCGCAATAAACTGTCCATCAGAAACTTCAACACTTATCATAACACCAAGAGGTTCTTAGCCCTGCAATAAAGAACAGAAAACATCATACATATACCAGCTGCAGTGCAGAATACATAGTCCTCACTACCAACACACTCCGACAAAGAATGAATAGTACAAGCCCATCCACCCTCAGACAATAGCTCAGAACTCAGGCACTGGGAACTAGCCCATCTATACATTATTACATCTCGACAACCCCCAGGTCTCGTCAGATAATCGCAAATATAGCACCAGAATACCAACACACCCCCTTACATCTCTTTGAATTTTCCCGCTGCAACCTAGTTCGCTCCCTGGCCGCTAGAAGTAAACAACCACGCTACCATCAGTGTGCCTGAACTAGCCGCCTGAAGACGCTGGCCTAGGCAGCGAAATGTCGCGCAACTGCGCAAATATGTTTGAGTCTGTGAGTACCTCAACATTCTGCCATTTTATTCAACTGGTTTAACCTAGCGACCTTAGCCTTCTTCACGTACACTTCAAGAAAACAGTCGCTGTAGTCCAGGTCATAAATAATAATGTTGGGAGAGAGGGCATGTTTGAATTAGCTGCTGTCACCTCCATAAACACAATTATTAATTACAAACAGTAATTTATTTTATCAAACAGCATATTTTAACAGTGCCCAATTTAACTAAATAGATCCCAGTTTAATTTAACATGTTTGGATAAAAAGAAAAACCGGAAACTCCCCACTGAAAATTTTTAAAAAATACCAGGAAAATAACGGGAGAATGTCTTGTAATAGTAGTGGCAATGAAATAGTTAACAGTTATCTAAAATGAACAACTCATTGTAAATATTTAAAAACCACACTAAACTGAAAAGATTTCTTTTGATTTCATATTGTCGTCGATGTTATGAAACCTATTTAACAAAACCGGCCATAGAATTTTCGGTATGGTTGGAATTGTCTCTGCAAGCTCTACAGTTTGAATACCTCATATGTGGTTCAAATGCATTACTGAATATACAGTACCAGGAAATGAAACATGGTATCTCCTGTGTGTTTCCCGAAATAGTTGCTGTTATGATATCTGCAGTGTGTCCAAAAGTAACGTAGGAGGTATAGAAAACATTTGTGATGGTTAATTTTGCTGGCAAGTGGCATACATAGGAGATTTAATTCACATGTGCCATATTGGCAGACTCGTATGAGTGTCATTTGTCAAGTTGTTTTGGAGTTTATTTTGTCAATTTGTAGTGTGTTACATACCTGGAATGTATCGGTGGTCGTATTTGGAAGAAACATTTTGGTTGAAATTGATGGGAACACGCAAACACACTATCAAGAAAGAGATGGATAAAGAAGGAGAGAGGCATGGAAACAACTGCAGAACAATAGCACCTTTATATACCTATGACTCTAAAAGGCCAAGAACAAACAACATGCTCAAAACAAGAAAATGAAGAAGCCAAAACTTATTGAAGGAATAAAACAGGGGTCGGGATTGCTTCCGAAGGTGTCAAGGCACTATTGTAGTGAATCTTCAAAGGAAATCTATGTCGAATCCTCATTTAAGACTGAGCTTCATTTGTTCAGTGTTTATAAGGAATGGTGTGAAGAGAACATCATGCCTGTATCCAGGAGTACGTTCCATGATGTTGTGGAAGAAGAAAATATTGCCATTCATATGCCTCGCAAGGACCAATATGACAGTTTTGCAACTACAAAGTGGGTGGAGCTACGAAAGAAGTACGTGAAGCACATATTACGAGTAAAGACAATTAGAGCAGCCAAGAATCTTGCAAAGTCTTCTGCAAGTAAGGGACATCTGGTTCTTACAGTGGAGCTGCAAAGTGTGATATTGTGCCCAAAATTACTAGCCTCAGCATTGTACATACTACAAACAGAAATTACGAGTGCACAATTTTACAATTTATGAGCTGACCAATGGTGATGTCACACTCTACATTTGGCATGAAGGCAAATGGGAGTGACATCACCAATGAGTTTGCAACATGTATCTTTGATTTTGTTCTGAAACAACAGAATTAGTCTATAAAATTACGCTCATTTCAGATGGCTGTGGGTACTAGAATCGTAATAGGGTTCTGGTCAGTGCTCTAGCACACAAAACATTACTGATGAATGAACAACTGTTTCTTGAGAAAGGCAACAAAATGATTAAGGCTGATAGTGTTCATGCTGCATTATCACTTCGGTCAAAGCTGGGGAACCTACCGCTTAAGATATACTGGCTCTGAAATATCTGCCATATGGTGAAATTTATTCAAACTGGATCACACGACCGAATATAAATCACTATCACAGAAGAGGAGGAGGTCTGCTAGCAGTGTAAGGGAAGCAAGAGTCATACACTTGACCGGCACCTATAAATGAATTGAAGTTCGAACACCTTCAGGAAATGAAAGATAACATAGAAAAGAACCATCAATACTTCCTGTGATAATCTTCCATTCAAACCTGACACGAAGAAGACACGAGAAACAAAATTCAAAAGGAGTAGTGTCATCATATTGTGTAACATCACAGAGAAGATTGTCCCACGTATACACACTGTGGTCATGTCCACACTTATGTCATGTCTCTAGTAGACCATGATGCTTAGCAGGATGGTTTCAGTTTGTATGTGAAGTGTGTATGTATCTTGTAGCACAGTTTACACAGATGGATAGAAATGATGCTTTTATAACATTTTACAGTAGTTACTAACAAATACCATAACATTATTAGTGTCTATTATGTTTTTTGTCTCTCCTAAAAAGTTTTGATTTTAACATATAGGATTTGTCATAAAATCAATGACAACATATTTAGAAGGACCGCGGTGAACGAGAGGTCAGACCTCTCGCCACCCACCAAGGCGATCCGGGTTCGATTCCTGGCGGAGTCGGTCCCCGGATTTTAACATGTGGGAATCGTGCCGGACGATGCCGCTGGTCGGCGGGTTTTCTCGGGGATCTCCAGTTTCCCCTGCCCTTTCATTCCGGCGCTGCTCCATACTCACCTCATGTCACTCCCCACCAGCGTTAAAGACCTCGATGTTGAACGCTGACCAAAATATCTCACTCACAACATGTTTAAAATATTCACACAATACCAGAGGACAGCAGTGCTGTCGGTGATCTCATGGCATCACCTACCTGATAATGAATAATAATGACAGTAAGCGTTGACCCATCTCATTCAATTTAGATAAATTACCTTTTAACTGATGATCCAGGATATCCTTACAGTAGTGTGCATGTAGCATGACTCTTGTAATGTTTGAACACATGACTACCAACACTAACTAAAGCTAAGCAACTACGTACTCACTAGAAGTTTACTGTAATTAGTTCACGGCTACATTACATAGTGTTAATTTAAATAGAATAGTGGAATAATTACATGCAACAAAATTTTAAATATTTAATTATTGACAGACGTGGACTTCAAATCCAATCATAAAATTTAACGTGATCAAATGATTTAAAATGTATGTAATGTGCACCAGTAAGCCTTACTGTAATAACTGTCATGTCATGTTTCTTCCTAAATAAATTTGACTTTTGACCGGCTAGTTCAGTATAATGCTGACAGCATTAAAGCGGTAGTGAGACTATTTCAGGGTACACAATGGGTATTGTCTAACTACAGGTCGCCTAGTTACACACGTAAGCTGCCAAACTTCGTAGGTCCATACAAGCGTTAATATTTGTATACTTCACCTACTATACATCTCCTACTGTTCTCACCAGTCTTCTCATATTGTCCACGGCTATATCCAGACAACCTTCCTCGTGCACAACAACACTCACTTGACTCCATTACCAATCTTCCTTAAAAAAAAAAACTGTATAGAACAAATATTGTGACAAAATACCTCAGAACATACATAAAAATAGTAGGACTTTAGGTGCTAAGAGAATAAATAAAAAATAAATAAAAAGTCACACTCTTGACACATGGAGCATACAATAAAGTACAGTAATTACATTAGCTGAAAACACTGCTGGGTTTCAAACTATATAAACTTATTTGGCATGTAACATTAATGTTATATAGATCGTTATACGACAACACATAGGAGGTGTCATAAAATCAATGACGACATGTTTATAATATTCACACAGTACCAAAGGACAGTAATGATTCAGGTAATGTTATGGCATTACCTACCTGATAATGGATAACCGTCATCATGCTAGTTCAATGCAGGTAAGGCATACATACGTACATACATATAAACATCAGAGAGCAGACACAGCTTGTCGACAGACCTTGATGTAGAAGATGAACTGCTGCAACAGTCCGTCCTGGTCCTCGTCCCCACCCTCCTCCTCACAACCCTCTTCCTCCACGCTGAACGCCTCCTTCATCTTCAGGTACTCCTCGTGTTCCTTCCGCTCCTGCTCCTCCCGAGCCTGTCGCTCTGCCGCCTCTCGTCGCTGTTCCTCCTCCTGCTCACGTGCTGACTCCAGTTGCCGCTCCTCATCCTCTTGCTGCTGTCGCTTCTTACGCTCGTCGCGCAGCTTCTCTTCGGCCTGCAACAATACAACTACTGTATTTGTGCAGCATTCTGTTCACATTTGTACCATTGTACCAACCCCACCACTCCACCTGGTACAGTCAACTGAGAGCAACTAAACTATAGCCTACATTACTGTTTTGTTACTAAGAAAATTTCACTAACACTGCAGTCTTAACATTCTTATTAATATGCAAATTTAAAGAATTGAAAAGGGTTAAAATTGAGCAAGATTGATAACATGCTAAACATACAGTCACTTACATACTAAGAAAGTTATATATTATTAAAGTTACCTACCACCTTTCTTCATAAGTGTGTGTTCATAAGAGGTTTATGGTGTGATGTACGCTTGTAAATTAAGTATGTAAATAGTGCATTTTCCTTAAAATAACTAGTGTACATACGGTACAAAACGTTAATTTCAAAAAATAATAATTATTTTCAAAAAAAAAAAAAAAAGAGTGAGTCAAATTTTAATGACAAACTTTTAAGAAATATATCTAACTGAGACCCTAGACTCACCGGTTTCGCTTGTTAAAATCAATAAAATTTACTATTGAAGTAAAATACAGTAGTTAATTTTATTTAACATCCAAGCTTAGGCAAAACAATGACACTTCTCAAAATTACAGTTAGGTTTATTAAAATTAACGACACACAAAAAAAATAGCTACTTAATTTAGTTTAATAAATACAGATTTTATGACTGCTCCATTAGAAAAAATTTTGTTTTTCATGCAAAAGAAAGAAAAAAGCTGCGGGAGCAGTTCTTTTATTGGACTGACGGCTGGCTTACATATTCCCATGGTGTCTGCGACTTCATAACTTGTCTGGAAATCTAGAATGAAGAGTCAACAAAATTATAATTATCTAGTACATATAATTACGGTTAGCGGACGACACGTCCGTATAGTTGATTCACGAGTTATTTAATGACTGACGCACTATCAAACGTACGAGTTTCTTGGTACACTTGTCAATATTTAGGGTTGTATGATACTCTCATTCTTGTTTGTGAAAGTACAAAAAATTTAGTTTAGTAATAATTACCACTGTAAAAATATGTCTGGAATATCACAAACAAATCTAACTTTTTTCCCTCCAAGTAACTTACAATATTAACACGTCAATGTTGTGGCTACAGCAAATGGTTTTTCCTTATATATATTTTCCGTTTCGGTTTGTCCGCACCAAAATTCCCTTGTCTATTTTGTTCCGTCTCCCACCGTAATGTTTACATGGGCCAGTAGACTTGCGGATTAGGTTATGTAACATTGGAAGTGAACAGTGAAAATGTGTTGCATGATTTTGAAACGTAGATATGTATGCCCACGTTATTAAACAAACTGCGGTGATGTTTATAAGGCATGGATATAAAATTTACGTATGTTTTTATAATACCATACGAACATGTGATGTGAATTATCGACAGCTTGTTCAGCGATTTTCCAAAACGAAGAAGTACAAAATAATCCAAGAGGACTTGCAGTAAGTTTTATATCACATGTTTTGTTGAAAATTTTTTCCTGTATAGGGTACCAAATTTTCGTTACGTCAGTACCAGAATATTTGAATACAATCGTTAGTCACTGCTTCATAATTGCAATTGAATTTCAAAATATACTGTATTTGTACATGAAGTCAATATATTTTTTTTAAGTATTTACATATTTTTCACTTTCATATGTCAATAACAAGTATGAAATTTTGAGGCAGTATTGATTGTATTAGTGTGTTGTTGTTTTCTGTGATACTAACTGTACACAGGTTTTGTCAGTTGAAATTAGTACGTCTCTGCGCTGCACAAATTGAGCCAATTAGAAGCTAGTGAAGTGCAATAACATGATGTTATTGGTTTACTTGAGAACTCAGGTTAGAGTGAACGGAGAATAACACCAAATACAATCCATACAGAATTTAATTGGCCAATGGATGCACATTTACATGTGTGTTAATTTGTTTTGTAATGAATTGTACGTTATAATAATTTTAATAAAATGTAATACATAGCTGTGGAAAACAATTAAATCACTAAAATCTACTGTGCCACAGTATTTGTCAATATGTTTACTACATACTAAAATTCTAACTCATTATGTGTTCCCATAACATTAACCACACACTGCACACATTACATTAATTTGTTATAGATAGATACATAAATAAAATACTTTAATATGCATAATTAGCAACAAAAACCTACAACTGAAATACACTCAAAAATAATATACGCTAACTGAAAAGTAAGTATGGGTCATCCTCAGAAAAGGAGAACTTATGAAGATGGGAGGAAATTATTTTTTAACAAATATAAATTGAAACAAAAATTGTTTATTTAAAACATTTTTGTTTTTACAATCCACAGAGGTGACATCCAGTAACATAGAGTCATCGCACATACATAAGTGGTACTTTTGTTACAGAAAAATGAATATCTACATAAATAATCAGTTTCTAAGATCACAATATACTATTATAAAGCAAAAATGGTTCAGCTAAGCACACACAGTAGAGTTTGATATATAAGTTTGTCTTATGATCTGTGAAAGAGTTGTGCAATGGGAGTGCATGAAGAGTCCAGTGCATCCATCGAAAGTGGATTCCCTGTTTTTCCTGACAAAGTTAGGATTTTCCCTGACATTTCATACATTCATCACAATTAAATGTTGAGCATACCCAAAGTGTTAACAATTTTTGGAAGTGTCAGAATTTTCACTGCTGCCATCCCACAGGTGGTAGTAATACTGTCACTGCTGCCACCACACTTCTTTGCTTTGTAACTATATGTCACTCGGAATACATTGAGCAATGAAGATTTAACCTTTGAGAAAATAACACTAGTCATTGCTGCATGTAATTCAGCATTAACAAGAGTTACATTATTGCTTGTTTGGTTGGTAGTGAATCATTGCATGTAACATGTACCTATTCTAGTATTTTAATACAACATTAGTGAAAGAACATCAAATGCAATCAACCTATCTGTATTTAATATACAATAAAATATGTATTTATGATCTTATTGACACTACTGCTTGTATAATTTGAAGTAATTAACGCCAGACCAAAGTGAAACAAGCGGGGCGGTGAACATCAACTGCAGTTTGCACAATGCTGCCAACACTCCATGCTACTTATATACTTCAAAGTTCCACCACAGCTTGGAAGCAAGTTGAGTTACTGTCCATTGTGCAAAAAATATAGGTTTCTGATAAATACATGCAAAAGTATAAGAAATGACTGTTTACGAATATCATCGTCAATCAATATGAAGGTAGTCCGTAAATTGTTATGTTTTATGATTGCCAGCCCGAGTATCTGGAATTTCATGGCTGTTGTTTATTTAGTATAATTCACTCACACATCATTATGAAATTTATTGGAAAGTAATGTTGTTACACATGAACTTCAATACGAAATACAAAGAACTGCAAGCTGCCATTGCTTGGATGCATGCTCATGTTGACCATGGATGTACATGGACCTTAATTGATTATTTATTACAGTGTAATCGATGAGAGTAACGATTGTGAACCTGTTAATTGTAGCGCAACGCTGCACTACACCTGGAATAAACACTGCCAAAAATTTTCCTGACCATTTTCTTGAAAATCCTCAGACTTTTCACCGATGCATGAATAATTCCCTGTTTGGCAGATTTTCCAGGTCGCTGGACACCCTGTGGATGTAATTTTTTCGACGTACCCATTGCCATGTAGCTGTCTGCGTCACAATGGAGAATGTTCAAAGAACAACAGACAGTCAAGTTTGTCTCAGTTTATGACATAATTAGTACAAGGACACACAAATGAACTTGGACTGATCAGAAGATACTTAAAGGAATGCAAGCCTACTATTCAAAGAATAAATTATAGTCCGTAACATAAACATCAATTCATGTTTCGAAAATATGAAAAATCCAAGTCTTTAAACAAATATGTATGTCTGTGGGTTAAGAGTAGCATCACGCGAGACCTGTTATCTGTACACCCAGGTCCCTTCAGTGCCACGAAAACTCCTTTCATATTGTTGCTCAGCTCAACTATAGTTCTTTTGAAATAAAAAGAGCTAAGCTCCTGTGAAAGTTCCTTTGAAAGAAAGGAGCTAGCTCACACAACAAAACTCATATTTCCTGGAGCTTAGCTCATTTTCAGTTTCTTTCGGAGACTATTATAAATATAACAACAGCTTTTCTATATTGCTAAGTGACATCTACTAATTTGCATTACGGTAAATTACATTTCAACGCTAACTAGCACAGTTAGTTTATTTACGTTGAATTTTAAAATTATAAACACAGATTACATATTTTGTCAGAAATTAATATTTAAGGCTACTATAAAAAATTTTCGTTGGATATATTTTTTTGTTACCAAAGTTTTGAAAACGGCTCAGTTTACCATCCGTAGCCAAGGTATACTTTTTAAGACTGCTGAAAAATGTAGGCTATATCAACACTGAAAATTCTATTTGTACATTTGAATGTAATTTGTGGGCAAAGTTATGAATAATAAAAACAACTTAATAATTTTGGTAAGCTATCTAATTTAAATCGCAATTAAAGCATTACTAGTAATTTAAGAAAATATAAATAAGCCACTTAAATATTTAAAAACAATTTCTATGATAAGTAAAGGTATGTGAAAATCGCAAATTGCGATAAATGCGAAATATATGCGACATTTTGAGTTATTTGCAAAAAATCTGCGAAATTACGACTTATTTACGAAAAACCCCTTAACTTTTGACAGGCTTCAAAGATGTGTGCATAATTGGGACATACCATACGCATTTACTATTTAATTTCAAGAAAATTATTGCACAAATTATTATAAACATGCATTTATATAGCAATTACATGTTTATGCCGTGGCTACGTAAACAAAATAAACACACCATATTAACATACGCCTGTGCACATTTTTCGATGTTCACTGTTTACAACATGGAGGCATTAAATTACAATGGGTCTTAAAATAACTTTGTGAACGGTGTAACAGGAAGAGTAGCAGAACATCTCTTATTTCACCTCTTGCACTTCATTAAACACATCTTTTCATTCTCTGTCTTCCTCTCAAAGTTACAATTACAAGCATTCACAAAGCCGCATCTGTTTCACTTTACTTGTTTACGTTTGCCGCGCACTCGCATTACCTGTACACAGTGTACATGCTGAGAAGTTTATCAGCAACTATAACCTTGTACTTTCAGACAGAAGAACAGAGCTGGAAGAAGAAAGCTTGGAAACCTGTTCAATGCTAAAACTTAATCAGTGAACCATTTTATTTGTTTCTTATAAAAAAACACTGTCTTGTATCTTAAACGTTTGATACGTTTTGTAAGTATGTTTTTTTATAACAATTAACTTTTCCTACATTTTCTAAGTTTTTCATTAAATATGCTACAAAATGTGATAAAGTCTTTTCAAAATACTATAAAATGCTACAAAGCCAATATGAAAATGCTACAAAATAATTTTCAAATGTGAATGCCTTGAATTGGGACTTTGAAAATATCGGCTCCATACTTATGGAAAAAGAAATGTTCTTCAAAAGGATGTCATTTCCTGTTATCACAGCACAGGTTTTTTAGCTTCCCAAAAGGCAAAACACCAGCTGAACAATCTACGTTAGTGGCTGGTGGATCCGAATTGAAATGTACTTCGTGGTGAAATATATACCATCGTATTTATGCAAGAATTGTTATTTGTAAATGCATTATGGATGAAACGGCTAAATAATCATAATATGCATTACTCTGTTTCGTATCTGTGAATTAAATTTTGACAGTTCTAAGATATATTGGTGTTTGTGACAAAATTTATCAATGTACCGGTAACGGAAGAAACATCTTATGTTAATTTTTTAAAATAAAAAATTATTAATGGGCTTAAAGCGGGTCACACATTACCGCATAAAGTAAGTCTTTCCTAAGAAGTAGTATAAATTATTCCAGCATAATGAGTTACATTTCAGTCTGTCACCAAGGATGAATAAGCAGAGACACTAACTTAAAATGTAAATCAAAGATCAAACAAATAGCAGTCATCACCTTTCACTTTACATATATAATTCAATGTTTTACTCATTGTTTTACACACTTGTGATATTGATTATTACTGTAAGACCATAGACAAAGAAGGTGTTACAAAGAAGGAGTTGGTTAAGAGACAGACAACTCGTCAAAACCTAAACCAAAGCCACAGAGCCAAGGAGAATGTAAACCTAAAGGTATGTTCGGAATTCACATTAATGTGTATGCAAACTGAAAGTATGTGCATATCTCCAATAACATTTCTCATTATTGCAGTTCGCTACACGGGCGCGCTAGTGCATAAATGGTGAATGTGGTAACCATCTCATAGCATTGAGTTCCCTCTCTTTCCTTTAGATGTACATGCTCTTTGCTAGCAGTTGAAGTGTGCACAACAGGTGAATAGGTGTTCCAAATATTTACGATACAGGCAAAGGGGATCCTGGACGTATTTCTACACTAATTTAATTTGCCGTAATCATTTAATGTTTATAACCATTGCAATACTTAAGTGGTAACCATTTGAATGGAATACGTAACAGTCAGTGATACACGCAGAGAGGGATAGAGATAATATATACCCCCTCTCCCAAAAAAAATTAGAAACTAGCAACCACAAACCAATTTTGAGCAAAGCGTGAAGCTTGATTAAGTAAATTATAATTGTCCTTTTAATTGTAATGTTTTTTAATGTAAAAGAGGCTACTTGGGTATTCTTATTAACATTTAGGTTATTTTGATTTTTGTTTAATTACTTGGTTTCGTATTGTATTCCCTTCCCCCTCCAAATGAAATCCTGTGTATGCCCTTGGTTAATAGTAGGCACAATGGAATGCGCGGAATACGTAGTAAAATGTAACAAACTGTGTGGAATATTTAATGTACCAAGACTCATTTATCACTGCAAACAGAGTGAATACAGTGTTGATTTTAATTGATTTCAATTACGTGCTAAAATTATTTATGAATTTTGAATCCCTCTTCTTTAATTTTGTTATTTTAAGTAATTTTTATATTTAAAAATGACTGACATTTTTACAGATTGATTTTAACGTGATTACTTTTCCTGCACATTACTTACATGCAAATAAATATGTTTGGCAAATTGCACATATAAAAATATGGTTTTAAGTACTGGAAAGCTGAAACCATTTGAGCACTCACGCCTTTAAGCGATACAAGATGGTAGCATAATGCAAGTGATATTTCAAAACAAGAGAGATTGATCTCATAATTGGAAAGAAAAATGAGTGATTTGTGCGAGAACTCTGAACATGAGTAATAACTCGGAGTAGCTAGTGATAACTCGGAGTAAGGTAAAGATAGACAGTTTAATTAGAAATAAAAATGAGTGACGAGTTGTTTGTCTGTGAACTCCGGGAGTAGCATACACTCTATCGGCAAATGTAAAATGATGAACAGCGTGGAATACAATGAGAAAAAACAAAGGCCAATTACAGCGGCACAGTAAAAAATCTACCTACTTTGCGAGATGGAGCGATAGTGTATAAAAAAGCCGAGTAATAGAATCAAAACCTGCCCTCAAGAATCAGAAGCAGAGAACTGTAACAAGAATCAAGTGCTCAATTTATTTTCACTTCATTCTACCAAATACCACGTCAGGAACACGCAGGAGTGGAAATGTGGAGACAGCTAGACGGACCGTTAGAGAAGGGAAATGCAGATGAGTGATGTTTACAAGGTGCTTGCTCGAGATTTCTAGTGTAAAATTAGCACGCAGATATGAGCTAAGCTTCCTCAGAAACAACTAAATAAAAAATACTTGAGTTTTGCAAAAAAACTCCAAAAAAAGGAGTTTGCTACGAGGAGCACAGTACTTTGAGCTAACGCCTTCCAACCACTGGGTCTCATCTTTTGATGATGGAAATAATAAGGTTCTGTCCTGATTCTTTCTCAAAAAGGCAAGTTAGTTCTTCATTAAAAACTAATTTCCTTTTCACAAGACCAGGCATATAAATCGTTTGGTCATGTTCTTTATTTTAGTGTATTTGGGTTATCACATTTTCTCTACTGGCCCTTTTTATTACTATATGATATCTGCCTTTATATTTACGTACTACATTTTGCCTCACACTAGAGTAGTTATGTCTCCTAATATTTAAATTCCTGTACACTTTTAATCTTTCTTTTTTTACTTTCTCCTACAACTACTTTTTTTGGATCTTCTGAAACACACATTGTGACGTGCACTGGCACGTAGCACTTACTTGGCCTCTTATCATACAGTAATTTAAATTTTTTTTATTAATGTTCTTTTTCTTTGTTGTTTATAACAAATTAAGTAGGTCAACTTAACCAGGTATAAGGGTGTATACGGCGGGATCCAACATATTAATTGGGGATGCGAATAGAGAAATTTATATTAAAATTTTCCTTATAATTTTAAATTTAACTTTAAAGCAAAAGAAAAGTATTAAATTTTACGTGTCAATTTTATCGGATTTATATCGTGTTTGGATTCATTTTAAAGCTAATTTAATTTCAAGCAACTTTTCTAAGTAAGCTTTTCTTATGTTTTGCCTCAGTTGGATTTTTTAAATTTCAAGTAGCCCCTTAGCTTGCTTCTCCTGGAATGGGATTTATGTAGCAGGCTAGTCATAGTTCTCTTGCTTGGAAGCACGTACAGAGAAGTGCTGGCTTTTAAAATTTCAAATAAGCTCTGAGCTAGCCTGTGCTTGGATGGATTTATCTGGCAGGTAGGTCAGAGTTCACTCGCTTGGAGGCACGTACATGGACGTGCTGGAATGCGATGAGCTCTGCCGGGCATTTCTCGATCAACGTGGGTGGTAGTGTCGGGCGCAAAACTCAGTGAAGGTGTTGATCCGAGACAGACTGATGACGCTGCACATCCCCAATTAATAAACTAATGAATATTTAGCTGGTATTATGAAATAAAATGCTTTGTAAATTTATCAGTATCTATGTTACGTACAATTTTTAGGTTATAAACGTCAATTAACCAGCTTTTTAGGCAAGTTGGATCCTGATGTATCCCTCCGCCGCTCGGCCGAGTAAGTCCGGGTGTCCGCCCATGGAAGTAGTTGTGTTTCATCGGAGCTCGTGACCGGTCGCCGGGAGATGGCCGGCTAAGTGTTTTTATTAGTTGGGGCATCATGGCGGCAGGAAGAAGACGTGGTAGATGTGGTAGAGGGGCTGTGAAGCCTAGAGGACGGATTCGTTAAGAGAAATCAGTCTCTATTTGTTTCTCTTTTGGCATACTGCCTTTTTATTTCTAGTAATGTAACCAGAAGTAGGTATTGATAGCCGCGTAGTCAGAATTAGGGTAGATAAAGTGCCGGACCAAGTACTACTACGGAGGGAAGCAGCAAGTCGTAATCCGTAGATAGAAAAGTAACCTCAACTAACTCTGGGCGAGCACTCGCAATGTTAATTGCCTGTGTCTGTTAAACTGTGTCAAAAGAAAGGTTAAATAAAAGAAAGAAAATACCGATATTATGATTTTTATTTATTTAGTCATCTGTAGCTGAGTAACCTCACTGCTATCCGGGCATCAATATAATAGGTACCGCATCTACATCAGCTCGCTGTGTTTTGCCATCTTTCTGCCTAACTACTTGCAATAGCAACGGAGGAGAGTTACATCCCCGGAATCAACAACTACATCGGCGACGTAGAAGGAGCCCCGTCACATTTTACCGCCGCAAACAGGAACACGTAACCTCTAACAAATATAAACAATAACAACATGTCGACGTAGGAAACCCACTACATTCTGGCATCTCGAACAGAGACATCGTAACTCCAAAAAATATATATAAATAACAACGTAGACGTAGAAGACGTAGCAGGACCCATCACATTCTGTTGCCGTGAACAGGGACATCGGCGACGTACTCCCAACATCTAGATAACAACAACACGGAGACGTAGAGCAGCCCCGTCACAACATATGTAGAAACCCTTTTTGTCCCCTTTCCAGAACTTCAACATTAACTATACAAATATATCTTCTGGCAGTTCTGAAAGTTCATCTGAATCTGCAGCACATCCAGAATTAGACAGAAGACTATCAACACTTAAAATACCAGCCGCCGTTCATCATCTCTGTAATACGAGGAGTGTGTTTTTTCTTCAATTTTCCACATTTGACAAGTGGTGGAAGTACTGGAGTGAAGAGCCAGAGTACCACGCTCGACGAGAAGCGTATGGCCTCTATTTACAGTGCGCCAAACTGGCGTGCAAGGTTTTCTTTGTCTTTTTCTATGGGACTAAAAGGGATTATCCTAAAATTTTATTTTTTGATAGTATGTCTTGCTTATCTTTGCACCTCCAGTTTCGAACCATCACAAAAAGTGAGTGAGTTACAATATGGTAGTTAGCATCCGGCAGACAGACAATACTCACTTCTCGCAGGGCTTTGCGCTCTGCCTTAGCTTCCAGCTTGGCCCTCTTCTTGGCTCCAACCTTATCTGGCAGCTCTATGTCTGCCCGCGGCGCGTCATCCTCTTCCTCTGCCGCTGCTTCTTGCGCGGCTGCTCCAGCTCCCCCGGCATGCCGCGCACCCACTGCAACACACACACCCTAGCTGCACTAAAACACTCTGTAAAAAGCCCATTTTTAGCTGTGTTGGAAGACTTAGTAAAAGTGTTTTTTTATGAAAATGGTGTGTTAACAATGACATTCTGTCCTTGATCGATGTATTTCATGGCACGTGTGGAATAGGTTTGTACAACAATGTGTTTACAAACACACTGCAATACATTTTGAGCCCGTGATAGGCAGCACTCTCAAGGAATCACTACAACATTAGCTTGAAGTAATTATGGAAAGCACAGACAGCTGAACTCAGGTTAGCCATACTAGGAATCAACCCTGGGTCCTCCCACACTGCTCAATCTGTAACCATAAAACTAAACAGTGAAATATGGCACATATTCTGAACAACTCGTGAATTATGTTTGATAGATAAGAGAAAGGTGGTCGGTAGGTAAGAGAACAACTGTTATATACGAGAAAGGCAGTAGTGTCCAGGTGTGCGAGGGATTTTTTCTCATTAAAAAAGTACGTATTGTTTGGGTTTGGAGAAGCCAATTACGCAATGGGAAGCCCATCCAAAAGGCAATTTTCAATTGGTTAAATTCAAGTGCCAGATTATGCAAAGTGTTGCAAGATACCAGCATTCGCTAGAGTGATTTAAGAACAATATGAGGCTACAATTTCCCGAATAAACACTAACGTTTTATTTTTCAGACTTGTTCAAATTTTTTCATTTCAATTTCTGGAACAACCCATTCACGAGTAGCAAAACGAAGGCCCTCATAACTCGAACAGCACAAACCAGTCCTTACCAAAGCCGAAGTTTGCCAAAGTGGTGGACATACGGAATAACAGTTTATGTCACAAAACATAAATGCTATAATGAAATAATGCATTGAAATTATGTGTTTGCACTAACACATGTTATAAACACAGCGTTAATTTTATTTGGTATTTTAAAAAAAAGCATGTAAAATATTATACCAATTATTAGGATGGCAATAGTTGAGGCATGCAATATCATAGTCAAAATTATATTCAATTTTGTGTTCCAATGATGTTGGCTTTGTAAAGAGAAGTACTGCCAACTTTGAACTTCTTCAGTGAAAATAATATTCTTGTCCTTTATTTATAACTAAGGCAATTCTCTTCTTATATGTTACCTGGCTACATGTGAGCTAGCAAGGATTGTTCACGGTGTATGAGAAATGAACTGCTTCATTTAAAAAAGGAATCACATCCTGACACTAAATGTAGAAAATGTACATTGATTTAATCAATTATTAAAATAACTGCTTTCAACCTCAAAGTAAACCAATAACTCAGTTAATGTTCTGAATACTCTCAAGTGTATAGGTGGCACAGTAAAATGCTTTGTAGCCAAGGCACGGATGTCTTGATAACCAGATAACAACAGTAGGTGAAGTATTCCATTTCTGTAGATTGAAAACTGAAGATAGTCAGAAAGGAACTGTATTAAGAGGTGCAACATATGTTAACAGCTAAATTTTTTGAAGTTAAAACCATCCCTGACACATGTGGATTTCATCAATTTATTCCCCCCATCACACATGTAGTTGGACCCAAACACATGAGTTTTGATTAAAACTTTACCTGTTTTCCATTTCAGTGAAATCAATCTAACACTTGTCGCCATCTCATAGCTCCCTATAAACTTGTATAGGTCATTCAGGATAAAGTGAGAACTAAGATTTTAACTTTTGAAACAAAATCACTAGCTGTAACTGCATACGATTTAACATTAACAACAGTTATATTATAGCTTGTATGGTTGGCAGAGAACAATCACATGTAGATCCGTGCATTTGCCTATTTAAATGCAACATTTCTGAAAGAACATGAAACAAAATCAAACTCTATGTATTTAATATAATTGAAAATATCTGTTTACGAACTTATTGAGATACCTACTGACTGTATAATTTGTCTTAATTAGTGACAGCACAAAGTGACGCAACAGGAGTCGCTGAACATCAACCGTCGTTTGCATACGTACCTACATAGTTCAAAATTCTACTGATAGGTGGCATCATAGTTAAGCTTTCGTCATTTGCTTGGAAGCTCAGTTAGTGGAGTCAAATTGAGTGGGTTTGTATGTTATGCAATAAATATAGGTTTCTTATAACCACTTTTTAATGTATTAGAAATAACTTTTTTGTCAAAGGTAATCTGTAAATTGTAATGTTTTGAGATCGCCACATCCTGTAGACTATATATACACACACACACATACACACACATATTTATATATACATTAATAGACATACACACCTTACGTTAAAGTGATTTTATAAGAATGTTGAACAATTTTTAAATACTATTAACATCTTTTTGTATGTAAATTGTAACAATTTTAAACAAAAACTTTCTAAAACACACACACTGTTAGTAAAATTACTTTATTTTATAATTTAATATAAGTAATTTGTCATAAAATTACTTAAAAACCACTGACTTTACTTTGTACTATGTTAGATCATAGTTAAATGATTAATGTAAAACCTATAAAGATGAGTTCTCTTAACTGCCTTTTGTTAAATATCAACATTTTTAATTTCATAATTTTCCCACTAAATGATTTTTTGCAGCAATAATTAGAAGAAAAAAACCTTCTACTTTCAGGCAATTTTGCTTTGAATCTACATACTTTTGATTGAATTTAAAAAAAAAAAGTTCATACTGTTAAAAGTTTATTTGCTGAAATAATTTTTTTTAAAAATGTTTTACACTCCTTAAACAGAGTTTCTGTCACAATAAAGCTCATACTAACAACTTTGACCTCCTGGGAAGGAAGAAAAGGAAGAAAGATAGAAAACTTGATGGAACACAGAAGAAAAATGTTATCAGTTTTTTACCTTAGTGATGGCTACACAAATTTTAAACTCCATTGTAGAAATCTGTGTCGGTGGGTAACAGTTTCAGTAATTACTGGGTGTACTGACATGGAATGATGGTTCATCTTGGCAGTGTACGCAATGCCCTCAATAATATTGCTGCCTACTTCACTAGGTAAATCTGACTGTTCCAGCATTTGTATGTGCTTCACCGAGAAAGCAGAGTAGCACAGTGTCCACAATAAATGAGTCATTCAGTTCTATTACCAGGCAGTTGTGTGGTTAGTAGACGTAAGGGGAAGATGCTTCAACCATGTAGTTAAGCTAAATTAATGCTGAACAGGCAATATTCACGCATGTTAAGTCAAAACACAATCCATGCTAGTCACCATCTGGCCATGTGTACAGGCTCAACCAACAACCACCTAATTGTAATTTCAACCTTTCATAGAGTAAATTATGTTATCATTGTGTGTTAGGTTATTTGCAACATGTTTACATAAATTTTGTAAGGTTTTATAGTACTTCACGTAATTCACAATGTGCTTCATTTCAATCATGCAATGGCTGACATTGCCGCTAATATTGTTTCAGGGTCTGTATGCTGTATCAGTATTTCTGTGTCTACACTTCCAAACTTCAACAAGTAGCGCATGCATGTAGTGACCTCATGGGCACTCCCTTGATGCTAGCCCCCCCCCCCTCCCCAAACAGCAGCAGTTAATAATGTCAGTGTTATCACCATTCGTCGCTGCACATCTTGCGTTAAGGGAACAATCTATCAGGAATTGTTACATCTATGAACCTTTGTTACACACATTCACCCATCCTTATGCCAGTCTTAGGCAGACCTGTGTCAATCACAGTAGTACAATAACATAACTCACCACATACCCTGCGAGGTATGTCAAGAGCACGTTGTTCATCCAATTCTTAACTAGGCACGAGTGTAAACACGGGCAATACATGAGGTCAAGCACTATTCATCTCTTTCATTGGTATAATAGATTACCTCAGGGAATATATGTAATGTGAGAAGCTCGTTACAATAAGCATAGCAACATTATGTTAGTACAGTACACAGAGCATCGACACGCGCTGCGTAAGGTCAGCACTTGAAACGAAACACCACGACCCTTGAGCAGTAGAGCGCACGAGAAGAGCACTGCAGGTGCCCAAAGACATCAACGCACTCACCCTGACCACGTCAAATGTAACATTGACGTTAATACGTTCTCCTAATTGGATTCCTTCAGAAAATATTTTAGCAGGATGAAAATTAACATTACTCTCTTGAACACACATACTTACTCTATGAAAGCTAGTAACTTATATTACTGTAGGTAAGAGCATGAGAATGGTTTGTAACACACAAGTTTTTGATAATCTTTGAAAAAATTAGACTGTTTCTTTATAAATGTTGCTTACATTTAGGGCTTACCAGTGTCTGTTATTTGTCACATTGGTAAAAAAAAAATATAGACTATATTGGTATTGTTAAATTAGTGTACCAGCTCAACATTACTGATGACAGTTCTTGTCAGGCAAAGACTCAGCACAGTGAAGGACACAGGCAAGATTACAAACACCTTTCCTCACATCATTCCTACAATAAGGGTAATGTTGAACTATGGTCCTGATTGGTCCTGATTACCTACCAATGACATCATTGCAACTCAGTTATGCATATGGGATAACAAAGTTAAACATGAAACATTCACTGCATTATTGGAAATATTTAAGTTTTGTTATTAATTTTGTTTCCCATTGAATTAATTTTATACATTTTACCATTAGTCTATAACATTTTAGTTGATATGTATAATCTTTTGAGAACTATTAAGTGAAACAAATTATTTACATGTCAAAGTTTTGTAGCAATTGTGGTTATGTGTGCATGTTATGTATATGCAAAATGTAACTGATCTTGTTTGAGAAATTGTATGACAAATCCTATATCCCTTTAGCAATATGCTATTAATGGGATAAAATGGTGGATAACGAAATAAATAAATTTTAAAAAATAAATATAACCTATTCCCTGGAAATATTACATAAGACATTAACGTAATCATTTTATTATCGGAGTTCATCGTGTGAAAACACAAAATAAAATTACTTTCTAAAACTAAACTTCTGCAGTTTCACATAATGAATTAACGAAACAATTTTACTCGTGTTATATTTACTCTTCTGTGGTCAAATGTGCAACAATAAATCAAAAACAAAATCACAAGTTATCACAAAATTTATATTAACCATAGATGATGGTGAATGTTCCCCTAATACAAAGTATATTTTTGTTAACTTCTCAAATTGATGGAAACAAGGGAAGTATGCAGTTACCTCTGAGGCGTGCAGCTCTGGCATTGCGCGCTCCAACGACACGCCGGGCCTGTCCCTGTGCTGCACGTGTCTCTTGCTCTACTGCTCCTGTACACAAACGGTCACAGCATCTGTCATCTCCCGACCACAATGCAACCTAATGTGCGCCCTACACACATCCAGCGTTGTTAGCACGTATTCAAGCTGTGAGAAAATTGCACACACAAGAAACAGTGCTGCGTAAACATTAAGTGTGTAAGTGTTACTGTAAGTGAGCTTACAGTGATTGTAGATTACAATAACAATTGACAGATTGTACAAATAGAAGACTGAAATAAAGGTGATGTGAAGTTAGATGAAAGGACAACACAACATTTATGCCCGAGCAGGGATTTTAACCCAGGACCTCTCGCACAATCACCGGCGCCTGACTGAATACGCTACGGAGGCAGGCAACTGAAATTTACACTCAGCAGTAAAATTTAATTAATTTACACCAAAGTTGGAATCAATTGACTTTTTTTGAGTTGTACGTATTTATAATGCATAAAACAGAAAATATATAGTCACACTATTCCACTAAAGCAACAATTATTCACACTTTTATTCTTTTGCGATACTCAAATAATCTGGTATAATAAATAATTTGTATATATTTTACTTTTGTATCTTTTATTGTTATTTAATTTGAATCTTGACTTGTTCTATAGCCTCTGGCTTTAAAGAATGTATGATGATAAAAAAAATTAAATAACTCACATTAACAATGAAATACAAGAAATTATTATTTCTGTATATTCAAAGGTTTGTATACATGACAGGGGTGTGGGAAATAACAGAACAGGGCAACATGTGCTCTAAAGATAGTAATTAAGAGTATCTTTCCCCTTAAAAAGATCGAACTTTTATTTCGTCCTCCACATTACTTTTTTTTTGGCTTTTAAAACAGCAATTTTCATTTCCCCCCAAGTTGGAGACAATTTTTTTCTACGAAGGAAGTTTTCTAACTAGGTAATTTTGGTGCTGTTTGTTGTTGTACATGTAGACTCCAAGCACACAAAATGTTAGATCTCTACATGTTAATTTGGTGAAGCAGGAAGGAGCATTTTTTTCCCTATGTTTAGTTTAGTATTTGTCAGTTTTATTAAAAATATTGTAATTTTAGTAATTACTTGTTTAACTTAATGATACATTTATACTTTAAAACCTTGGAGGCCTAATGCTTACAATTATAAGTTTCATGCAGTGTTTGTGTAATAGTGTTGTAATATTCATAATTAATATTTGTTCAGTAATGTTGATAGGTTATAACCATATACAAATTGTAAACCAGCCTGAGACTGAATTTGTATGTTACAAAATAAATAAATAAAGAAATCTTGAAAACAAAAAAATTCTTTTTTATAATGTAAACAAAAGTTCTGTACCACAATAAATGATTAAAAAAAATAAAAAATAAAAAAATATATATACGTCTAGAACTCAATCTTTGCCAGGGTTAGGTTCCTGGAAACAATGACGTAAATTTAAACGACTTAAATTGAGGCATGCAAGCCCCGCCCACAGGGTGATTCTTTGCCATATTCCAAATTTCAAATGAACTGATTATGGCCTTGTTCTGAAAATACAATTTAGGTGCGTAAACATACTATATTGTCCTTATACAATACAAGCATTAATAAAGCATCTGAGGATTCTTCTATACACCCACAATATAATTTAGATAACATATGCAGTGTAAACACATCCTATATTTAGGATGAGCAGATATTAAATACTAAATTAGACTGATTGTCTGCCTGATGACAAAAATGGCCTGGCTGCGGCAAAAGTCGTCCAAAAAGTTGTATTTTTCATGTAGGACCTCTCTTCCTTTATGGATGTGTAAGATAACACACCTAGTAGGGATAACCACATTAATAAATCCCCTAATTTGAATTTGCCATCTCCAGTTCGCCTACTGCTGACGAGAAAGGTAGTTTTGTGAATTTACTCAATAAATTTTCATGTTTTTCCACTTTATCTGTACACGAGCAATTAAAAATCATGTCACCTAAACACAAACAGTGTACTTGTAAACTTGTCAAGGATTAAAAAAATTAGGCTTTTGTTGCCAAAAAAGTCTCCACCTTCCGTGCTTCTCAATTGACTGCAAATTCTCAAGGTATAACACACACCTTACAAGACGCATCAAATAACGTAAGTCTTGGCTCTCTAGACACAGTTAGGATTCTGTATTTCTCAAATGTACAATCCATTTTAGAGTACGGCATTATATTTTGGAGAAATTCTTCAAGCTCCAGAAAAAAATATTGAGAATAATAAAAGGAAAAAATTACCACGAATGTCACTGCAAGCCCCTGTTTAAAGAACTGAATAATTTAACCTTCCCTTGACGTGTGCCGTGGACGTTCGTTCTGCCACTGTTCTTTTTGGGCTGCTGCGGCCGTGTCCTGGCCACGTGTTCTCTCCTCCCTCCCCCCGCTACAGGACATAAGGCACTGTGCTTCATCAGTGGAGACGTCAACACCAACGTCCCCCCCTATGAAGGTACATTACGGTCTACAACTAGCAGTTTTGGGCTAGCCAAATTCGTTTGCAGGGCCTGCAGCTATTTTGCTAGTATTTTTAACACAATCTAAAACTGTCCCAGACCATGTGAACATGTTTGTGGCGTCGGGGCGCTACGCGCCACGACACACGTCAGGTGCCTAGCTGCAACAGGCATTGTGTAAATAGTGACGTTAGTTAATCAGAAAGCAAACCAGAATACAGTGCAGATTTGCGTGATTTCGCTACAGTACTCTTTTTGAAAAACGCTTTGAACATTTTGCATTTTATTTCAGTTGCTAAATTCATCATGGCGGCAAGGACACTTAGGAAAGCCAGTCAAGAGTGTTTCAATTTACTTTTTGTGTTCTTAACATTTATATGCTCCTTAAGAGCAATTTTGATAAATGTTTCTCTTAATTCAAGCAGAATCTCATTATGTATTTAATTTTTGAATTTAATATGTATTTTATTCTAACAATGCTTTAAGAGATTGCCCTACAAAGACTGGCAGTGATATTAATATGTAATGGGCAGAAACGTTCTTAAAATTATTTCTTTACTTTTCCATAACTTTTGGTTTTGCATTTATGTTTAAATTAGAATGTAAGAGCAAATCCACCACGTCTGGCGGGAACGCGGGCTTCCGGGTCTCTGCCCGACGCCATATTGAGTTAGTCTTTGTCCCATCAGCGAGAAAGAACAATGACTTTCTTCCCCTCCGCACCCTAAGGAGCCACAGCAACCAGAGTCGTCGGGAGCAGCGTGTGTCAGGTAGGCTAGCACACAAACCACCACGAGGACTTCCAACACCGACAAGCGGCAGGAGGGCTAGGTTACATGGCCAACAGGCCGTCGACCCACACCAGACGTCAATCCCAGGTAACCTCACGTCGGGCACAACCTTTGGTTCCCCTGAACCGACCCTGGCCTATCCCGCACCGTGTTACCCTGCTTATACATATACAACACAGTACTGTATGTCAAGCCAAACACTAAACTAGTATTAAACTGTAATATTCACACCTACGACACAAAAAATCAAAATAATTAACATGTCATACTGAGCCCGACTACCCAGACTCTTCTTACAAGGCCTAAGCCTATCCAACATAAATACCAACGAACAAAGATAACAAACAAGGTTAACTGGGACTACTGTCCCTTGCATCTACTGACCTATGCTTATAGCTTATCAGAGATTAGGGATCTACTCTTTACATTCCTGAGCAAGGAAGAAAACATTTTAGAACAAACCATGTATTGACATTTTAAGCACTCCAGATACAATATTCAAACAACCTTATCCCACATTACAAAGGTTTATTACAATTCGATGCGAATGCACGACTCGCTACAACACTCTTTACACTCGATATCATAAAATGTCAGTTCCTTGTTTTACGCGTATCACCTCAAAACACTGACAATGACCATAACACGCTTGAATACCCAAAGCAACAATTGCGATTACAATTACCACTACGCACCAACACTTATAAATACATCTTTCAAAGGTAGGTCACAGCACCATAGTAACGCAGATACTATTTCTGAGTCTCCATTTATCCTCTGTGCACCAAACGTCCCTCGTCCATTCTTCCTAACATAATCTCCCAGCCAACGAACACATTAACTCAATAGTCAAATGCGAAGATTACCACTCTCGTCGATCTCCCGTAATGAAGAAAGCCTGGCAACCCATCCATGTAACAGGAATTCCTGTTACACCAGCGCAACTACCTCGTGGAGCTTAATCCCCCTCCAGCGGTGCCGCGCGGTGCGAAGTCGCGCGCCCGAAAAATGTTTGCTAGGGCCTCTTCTGCACCAGCTAAATCAACCTGTCCATTTTACTCACCATCCGCCTCGGGCAGTGTAGGAAGTAGATACGTACGATTGCAAGACGAACCCACTTAAGTTTCGTGTTGCGTCTTACGCACATCGGCGACCAGCAGGATACAAAAACCCTTCGTGACAACTCTTCGGTACAGGCACCTCTCCCATCGAACGCAGGCGTCAGAAAGCGCTTCTCCCCTATGCGAGCAGCGCTCGCCTCCACCCGCGCGCCCCTACCGCCGGTCGGCGGAACTAGCCTTCCCCCCCCCCAACACCAGGCCGCTCTCCTCCATGGCCAGTGGAGGAGAGGAGCGGGGTGGGCGGGGGGCAGCCAGCACCGTCAACCCAACTCCTAAATAATTCCCTTCGCGCTAACCACAAGTCACTCACAAGAAGGAAGGGCGAAAAGACTCCCACCAAAACTCAAAATTGAAGAAGAAACCCCCCTAAAAGGAAATACAAAAACTCAAAATACTCTAAACCGGCAGGAGCCCGCTCAATACCACATAAAACAACAAAATTTTCAAAAAACCTTCATTATAAAGGAATCTTGTTAATAAATAAGTTACAGTACCAAATAACATTAAAGCTATAGAAAATTAAAAAAAGAATTGAAAAGCTATCTATTAAAAAATGCCTTTTATACTGTACATGACCATTGGCCGTGTTCAATTTCAGTGTAATGTGCTCTCGATCACTACCCCTTGACCCCTATGCCCTTGTTCCCTTCATGAAGTATGCTGCATTTTGTGAATTCAGACGTAGGGCACGAGAAGTGTAATGGGCTCCTCCCCTTACCTGAAGGGGACATTCTAGGGTGCATATGAGCCCTTGCTGTGAATTCAAACAGCGGTGTGTGTGACGTCATTTCCACGATGCATTTCTCAAGGGCTTGAAGTGTGATAAGGGCCCTTAGATGGTCAATTCGAACACAGCCTATGACTATCTCAATAAATAAATTAGAAGATACCTTTCAGACTAGCAACTATCTGCTAACTTTAATAGGAGGTACCCTACCTGTTAAGTATATCATATGGGCTATACATACATAAGTGAAATTATATAAGTGTTCAAATAAAATGTGTACTGTACATATGTACAAGTATATGATGTGAATGACTGTAGGCAAATAGATGGGACTAGGCTATACATGTGTGTATTTGTGTATACTGTACACACTACATAGGTTTTAAATTACTTCCCGAATAGAAAGTTAGAACATGACTGTTGCATGGTGGTACGGGCCAAGGATAGTATTGGCTTGCGAGAAGTTAAAATTAGTGTCGTCGCTGTGTGAATCCAGCATTAACAGTCAGTAGCTACTTAAAGGTACGAATGTTACCATTGTAGAATTTTTGGTCGTGAAATACAAATAGACAAGGCAAACCAATAAATCAACACAGGGAAACTGACTCTTAATTTGTCGCCTAATTTTGCTAATCCTCGTACACCAAGGTTGTACAACATGGAAGGGCCCGGGTTCGATACTCCACTCCCTTCGATCCTCCACTCCCGTCATCTCATCCTGATTTATATTTTCCATGGTTTTCCAAAATCGCTACAGGCGAATTTTGGGCTAGCCGCTTCCACTCCGAACTCAAGTCCTTGCATCTAGTTGTGTAATTTCTAATGACTTCTCTGTCGACGGGATGTAAAGTCTACTTAAACAGTTCTACCCTAAAAACACAATTAACAAGTTGTAAAATTTTTAGGATTGTATATAGATAAGGGAATAACATGGTGTGAAAATATAAGAAAGTTAGAAAATAAGTTATCTTCAATATGCTTTATTTTAAGAGCATTAAGAAATGTTCTAGAAATAGATACTTTAAGAAGGGTATACTACGCTTATTTTCATTCAGTAATGACTTACGGAGTAGAATTCTGGGGGAAT
>PNEQ01001384.1:0-47429 GCA_003012365.1 Medauroidea extradentata
CTCCACTCTTTGCAGCCTCAACAAACTGTTACCAACCAAGCTACTGTTGGTAGGCCTCACCTTACCCTCGACAACTTCTGTCCCACTTGCCAAATTTGCTGCATTCTCAGTCTCCTTAACTCCTTCACCAACATTATCACTTATAACTTTACTCTTTGCTGAAATACTCTCTACTGCAACATCACTAATACCTTCACTGCTTACCAAAACTTTACTTTCAACATTGACTTCTTCTACTGCAAGTTTACCTTTCTGCACCGTATTTACCTTCTCTACCCTTAGGCCTACTTGTACTACTACTGTTTCACCTTCTAAAGTTTCTTCATTCACCTGTACCTGTTCCGCTATGATATCCTTTACCTCTTCCTTAACTTCCTCTATTTTATTTTCAATTTTATTTAGTTTGTTACCTAACCTCCTCAATTCCGACACTACAGTCTTATTTTGGGCCTCCAACATGCCCCAGATCAGGCTCGCCAAATCTTGATTACTCATGATGTTTATGTCCACTCAAATATAAACATGATTAGGCCTAGGCCTACCCCAAACCTAACCTTACATTTTGTTGGTGTTTGTTTGCAAGGACAACAAACAAAAATTACCGTCTCATTAGTTAGACCACAACAAAAACAAAACAATCTTGAGAATGTCCTCCACACTAAAATTCTGTTCATTAAGCAACACTGACCTGAGTTCCATTTTTTCCCTGGGTGAACTGTACCTTCCCGACTGCCGCTGGCCGTTGTCTGGTGCTGCCGATGATAGTTGTTTCCGGCGAAGTCGTGACTTGTTGTTCCAAGGGTCCTGGGCCCCAGAGGTACTTTGGTTCCCTCGGTCCCTGTTCGCGGCGACAATGATGTGACGCGTCCGCATCTGGTGCGTGTTGCTGTGGTCTATTGTTATGGTTTGTTGTCACTTGGCGTTGAGGTTATGTGGCTTGACGTGCTCCGGGTAGCTCAGTTTAAGTTACTTTCAGGGTTAACCAACCATCGTGACTTCACCAATAACAACTCACTCAGTCAACTGTTGATTTATTTTTACTTTAACTTTGACAGATGTTTGGATTCGGTAAGTTTCTTACAAAAGGCGGTTATTTACCAAGCACAAATAAACCCGTCAGCTGTCCGGCGTTACCATGTCTGACCGTGAGTTAAACAAAAAAAGGTAATGATGAAACACTTATTCGTTGCCCGCGATTTTATCAGTGCTATGCCATGACTGCATACACTTATCAAAAAAGAACCCCCGTATTTCCCGCCACCATTTGACAATGTTCAGACGAAACAAACAAAAAAACTGTAGAAGCACAAAAGCCTGGTGCAGTCTCTCCAGCGCTCCCAGGGCCAGCCCCGCAGTGCCCTCGCAACATCCAGACGTCTCCCTCGCTCCGCTATCACTACCCGACTGAATCAAATGCCCTCCAACTAACGACCGCCTCAGGCCAGCGCCTGGCACCAACTGCTCCCTCATGGCAACAGACATGGTAACAAATAGCGCACCTCGGCGGAGTGATACAACAGACTCCAATCTTCCCAAAACCAGTAAAATTACACTTAAAACAGATCACAAAGGATTCCAAAATTTCCGTTTATAGGTTTTACATTGAAAGAAAATTCTTTATCCACACAAATATAATAATTAGGGACAAAAGGTGCGCAACAGTGGAACTACTTTCGTGGCGCAATACCCTAAGCAACCCCCTGTGATGGCTGACCTACGTGCGTCAACAACCTACGTCATGGAGAGAATTCCATGAAGCAAGTGATCAACCACAATGTCGGCGCCAGAAATCCTACAGCCTGGAGAAGCTTGCAACACCTGAAGTTACTCACTTCATCAGGGAAAATTTAATAGTATGCTAAAATTGCCAAAACTCAAAAATTGGTCAAAATACAAGAAGAAGGTATATCAACAAAAATAATTAAAATTTTACTGTGGTCAATTTGAAACCAAACAAGCCAGGAAAATAACCAAATGACTCTACTTTAAAATTCGTTGACTATTTCATATTTAAATTTCGAAAGGATGAATTTAACTTAATATGTCCCCAATTACTAAGTTATTGAATTCTGTTGTATCATACCGGACACCTGACTAACTCACCCTGAAAATGCATATAGCCTGTTAAGAAAGATTTACATATAAATTTAAATAAGAAAATAAAACACTTTATAAATATTTAAACAAGCTGGGGAAGTGGCTGAACACTTCACAATACTGTATGTATGTGTGTATTGTCGCCAGTACAAAAGGATATTCTGCACTGTTTTAACCTGATCTAATGACACAGGTTTGCCAGATCAGCGACTTAAATCAGGGCTTCTGCAGATTTTGCTGTATTTTTTAAAGGCCGCCAAGATACTACTCTTCGGATTTATGTCCACTCGTTAAGCATCCAAGGACTGAGTAGATCCAGTCACATGACAAATACTATTGAGTAGGATTGTACCTAATACGTTTTCATTATCAAATATGGACAGCACGGATGGATCGGGTCAGATTGAACGGTGAAACACATCTGCATAATTTTGGCAGTCATCTTAGGTCATGAAATTGCGAGGCATCAATGAAGTCGAACTAAATTTTCCTTTTTATATCAGAGAACATTACACATCCATTAAATATTTATTTGTAGTGCAACATTAACGTACCATTTCACAGTGTTAATCGAAGATTGTATTATTGAAGGGTTGTGATAGTAAAATGTGACGGCAGCAGGAGATTGCATAGATGGCCAATGTAAATAGCCAGAATTCATGTTCTGGTAATTTTAGTATCGTTCATTCCCCAAATTACGGAATTCGCTTCTAGAAATTTGCGTACTGAACCCGTATATGTATGAAACATACTACGAGCAGTTATTGTAATCTTGCAGTGTATGTCTCGTCAATCTATTTACATTATAACGGGAGTCACTGCTTACAATGTTTTGTTTATTATATTTTTCACATCGCAAGTATATTTGGGAGCAAACTGACAAGGTGCGTCTGAAATATGTTTGCGAAAGAGTTCTGACAGCATGATTTATTAATTACTTCGTTAACCAAATCTTCAATCCATTTATTTATGGTTAATAGCTAATAAATTTGTTTTTGTAATATTTTTAACTTTTCTCGGGATATCTTATTTCTTGCCCAGGATTATATAAAGCAATTTTTTTCAAGAAATTTCCAGAGATTTGGGTTCCCGCACAGCCCTACTTTTAGTCCTATAAGTCCCGAGAGCTGAACTGGAAGGAAAAGTGTCCTGTTACCTGGGGGCATTGCGTGAACTTTGGCAACCCTGTTTGCTAAATAATGCCATTGTTCAATAAATGTGAACTTGAAAAACTCTTGTAAATATAAAGTTGATAGCTTAAAGCACTTATTATGTTGTGAAATATTAATGTAATATATAATTTATAAATATATTTACATTATATAAATAATACCTTTGACACTATTTTATGTCTTCTTACCAATCATACTGTGGTGGTACAAGCTACGTACTCCCACCTATTCACTGTATATATTTGGTTTTATTTGTGCGCCGGCTAGCGGCAGGACACTTCTCTTCTATCTCTGGGTTCTCCAGTGGGGTCGTGGAACAATCAGATGCTTAAATGACACAGTCCACAATGGTGCTGACAGAATAAATTTTAATTCTCCTTTCTTTTTCACACCAAAATCAAACAACATATCTTATAAACTCTTTATAAGATACCGCCTGCAAGTTCCTATCAGAACACTTCTCGGACCCGCTTTACTACATGGGCTAATGTCACCCAAGTCTGGGCCCCTGTCCGATCGTTCCAACGCTCACTCACACCACGATCTTCCCTCTACTGCTCTCTGAACTCCAAGACCCTTCAAAAAGCTGCCTGCACCCCCAGGTTCAAGGATCACTCTCCCCCTCCCTCGACAGAAACTGTTTCCTGGAAATGTTCTAGAAGGTTCTGGAAGGCTCTCACAATAATGGTACATGTTCTGGGTGCAATGGTATAACATAAAAAAAGAAATTAAATGTAAAATTATACACAATGTTATGCTGATTTAAAGGTATGGTACATTAGTTTAAATATAAATTAATATTAGAATTTGTACAGAACCAACATGGCGCAAACGGCAAACAGGATACTGGCCATCTGTCCTGTCCTCTCTCCAGTTACAGCGCACCGGCACCAGCCAGCCCAACTGCTACTCCCACTTGCATCCTCTCCCAGCCAGTGAAACAATCCTAAAGTGTTAACTCCTAAACAATTGAATATATCAAATATTGCCAAGAGAGCAAAGTTTCCAGAAATTGAATGCAGATTCCAACGAGTACCGACAAGGTGGTGCTATGATAAAATGTAATGTTTACACTAGCTAATGTACATTCTCTTGTGCCCTCAATATTGGAATATATCACGACTGTTACAGACCTAAATCATCCAGGTTACTTTCTAACATAGGTTTGTTGCATCCAAAAGTAATTATTGTAATAAGTTATTATTAACAACATGGCCTATGCCTACTACTGACTGTTAGTTATTCCAAGCATTTATATTTAGTTGGATTAAATCCATTATAACACTTTACCAGTAAACAGTTCCTGCCTATTTATGTGTTGTGCTGTATTAATAGGTCCATTCTTCTGCTGTCGATTAGGTACGTAGTGTTTTCACTTTAAAGAAAAGAATAAGGAAAAAAAGACAAGTGTAAGTCAGAGGCACTTGCTGGTTCATGGACGACTGGGGGCCTTTTAGTTATTGTAAAATTTCACTCCACCGTGGTTGTCATATTTTCGCAACAGTTTTCACTGTCTTCGCCACATGCACCATATTGGGTGAGTCGGGAACTGAATGTTGTCCCCTCCGGCAGGAACCCCAAGACTGCAGCGATACATATACCACTGGACCAGCCATTATTCTTTACATGGTTTACTTACCTTGGGCTACACACTTATATTCATAGTCAAACAACAACAACAAAAAAAAATATATATTTATTTATTTATAAATACTACCTACCTAGTTCAGATGATCAGGCAGGGTGGTTGCATCACAGTACAACCCTGAAATACTACAAGTAGCTGTAAATAAGAGCTTTGACCTTCTCAGTATTTAGGACTGTTATATTGGTTGCATCTGCTGAATCCAGAATAGAAGCAGCTGCCTACTCACTCTATAATCTTAAACTAATTTGATTTGCAAGAATTTCTCAAAACGTTAAAACTGCTGTCACCAATTTAATTTAGGCAGATGTGTGTGTACAATTTTTTTTTTTTTTTGCAATTGTAAGTTTCAATATACTGCCATTGAAACATCAGACTAGGTTCTTAATTTTGTTTGAATACAATGTTTTTTTTTTTTTTGCATTCATTCAGGACCACACAATCAAACACGTGAACACAGGCCACTGCCTCCAGAAGCCGGACGCACGTGACATGTCCCTGCCATTGCTGCGGCCGTGCGATGGTAGTCTTGGACAGGAGTGGGTTATGAAGAAGAAGTTTGTGTGGCAGGCGAGCTAATTCACTGTGAAACTCAATACATGATTTTATTTCAAACACTCAGTATGGAAGTGAGAAGATTCCTAGAGCCTTTGAAGATTACTATGTCTGTTATTTCATTGTATTTTTTCACAGAGTACATCCAAGGTATGGAATAATTGTGTTAGTTGAGGAGAACTTATTTAAAAAACGTTAATAGTTACTAATTTATGGGACTGGAGAGTAAGTGAAAATTTTCTCTGTGATGACATTTTAAAACAGGCATTGTGCAATTTGAATTAATACATAAACATATCATGTTGACATTAGGAGTTAAAATATGCACGTAATAACATGAACTAGGCATTAGAAGGCTGTGGTGTTAGTGAAACTCGGAGATTGCCTCAGACTGTAATAGTCTTGATGGGACAACATTTTAATAGAGACAATTTTATAATTTGACTTAAGTCTTGTGTATGTGATCAGCTTGTGAAAATTTATAGAAATGACCATTATTATTATTATTATCATCATCATCTAACTGCACTTGTTGATTACTCGGGTATTGACCTGATTGAAAGAATGCAGATACTAAATATGACAGGGAAAGTTATTTTATTAGAGTTATTTACTTTGCAGCCAATGAAATGAAGATACTTTCATTTAGTACTTAACATAGTATAATATGTTATACTGGAGGTTTTATGTAAATTAAAGTATTTGAGGTTAGGTGCCATCAATCTTATACTATGGTATAATTATTTTATAGAAGCAAATTTTGCTTCTAAATTATTTGTGAACGGTTGTAAGACCAGATGCATATTTGCAAGTCTCTGGTTACATTAATATAAGTGACACACAGCTACGGTATTTGAAGTGAAATAATCCAATTTTGTTGTTCTTATTCTTATTTAAAGTTAAAAAAATTTTTTGATGCTAACAATGTTATTTGAAGTTACTGCATGTGCATGTGGTGTGAACTTATTCCAGATTAGTATCACCAGCTGGAAATAAACTTTTTGTAAGGATACTTAAGGGTGCTGTTGTCTAGGAACCCTGGCACAAGGAAGGATAGACATTTATATGTCAAATTACATTCTGTGGGACTCGGTCATATTTCATGTCGTCTCTCTCAGGCAAAAATCATTGTCTGCATTGAGAAGCTTAAAATATTGCTACGAGAATTTAAATGTAGGAAACAATATGTGTGTTTTCAAGTGTTTTCTGGGAACAAAAATACTTATTTGCCCAGAGTTTTCGGGGTACTGAAAAAATAGCCTACAAGTCCCTCTAGCAATTTTGACCTCGCCAGGATTAGCAAGAAATTCGGCTTGTACTGTTTGTAGTTTTGACCCGTACTGAGCCACATCAAATCTATTTTGACATGTAAATAGTTATCCTTGATTGCACGAGGAGTCCAAGGCAGGCAGTGCCCTTAATCTTTTTTTTTTCTTTTATTTACATACTAATATTTGGTTTTAAATGAATCAGTAGGTCGAGCATGGTTCTTATATTCGAAACCGTCGTAACTCTAATAGTCTTTGTCGATATCTGCAAGGTACAACAGTTGTAGGTTATTTGCCAATAGAAACGGTAGCAATGTTTTTAAAAGTTTACTATGTTGCATATAAAAACTGGTTGCTCAGGATATTTACAGCACTGAATGATTTTGTCTTATGCATTTTTTTACTACAGATTCAAGCCATGAATATTATACTACCAAAATTTGTTGATACCGCATATCACTTTTATTCGATTTGGTTATACTCACACGTTATAATTACAGACAAATCATATGCGTACACTAATACAGTGCCAATAATTACCTAAATGTGCATCAGTTAAAACATTTTGTTTTTATCTTCAAAAATATTCAATGCAAACTGTATTACTTATTTTATGTATTAGCTACCAGTATGGACAAAATGTAGGTTATGGCTGTATGGTAAAGTTATAGGTTATGGCACGTGTACAGTAATTAAGCTTTAAGTTTATTTTTGTCACTTGAAACTGTGAATATGGCATTGTTTCTAATGATATTTATTTTTAATACGCTAGTTGTCTGTCTCTTGACACGCTAAAATACCACGTCAGTGTATTGACGGTCGCGTCATTCATCTGAAAAGCTTTGACGGGCAACAATCAGAACCATGCTCACTTTTTTAACGAAACGTCTTTCCACTGACTCGTCGTTCCACTGACGCGTCGTTCTGATGACGGAGAAATCACGAACCATGCTCGGCTTGCAGGAGATCAGAGGTGGGTCATGTTCTGTAATTTTTGATGTTTTCTTAATTTAGTAATACTGTATTGTATTCTATTTTCTTATTGTATTTGTGTGTTTATTTGGACCACAGTGGTATGTTACTACGGTAGAAAGGATTGAAAATAATTTCCTCACATTGTTTGTGAAATGTAAATTTTTGAAATTACATTTTATATTTAATTTTTCAAAGTGGCAAAGCTTCTCAGATGTCAATATTTGTACAGAAATTTCTCATAGAATAATTTGTTTCTTTTAAAAGACTAGGGTATCTTTGAAATTGGTCCATTAGGAAATTTGTTTTACATTGATTTTCCTTTTAAGTCGTTTAGGTGCTGGGAATTTGTACGGCTGGACAGTTTGTTTTTAGTGGACATGTTGTTTGGACTACAGTGATCTTTGTTATTTAATAGTTTCTAATAGGTTTTTGGTTTTTATTATTACAAAGTCATCTTTTATGTTAAAGCAAAAGAGGGAATTTTTATATTAATTTGTACACTCCATAAAAAATAAGTTTACTACATTGCAATGTCAGGTCTACTGGCAAAAAGAATTTATGGTGGTACGTAATTACCGTAATCATAATGTTTTATTTTCCAGTAAGTTTCTTTAATCCGTCAAACTTTTTTTGTTTCATTTAAAAAATTTTTTTGTATGTTTATCAAGAACTTCTGTCAGTGCAAAAGAATTCATATCCATTCAGATTTATATCCAAGTCATTTCAGTTGCACTGTTTCCTTGTGTGAGTTGTTAATGTTTACATGCAGTGTAGTTTACACCTAGTTATCATTGCTCTGCCTGCCAGGAGCTGCAGTTGTTTGTTATTTGGAATTATGAGTAGTCACCTTTTTCATAAGGTGATAGAAAATTTGGAGGGGCTTAGTGTTTTTTTTTTTCCAAGTTGAAGTGGCAATTAAAAAGGGTTTTATCTTGGATCACAATCAATAATTCTTTTGAGCATTTGTACCAGTTTGGAAGTTTTAATTTAGGCTTTCCTCCTCCTACCAGTTACAATGAGGGACCAGGGCTCCGTCCTTTAGAGGAGGTAACGTGGGAGCTGTGTCAGAACAAGAGCATAAGACACAGTTAGGTGCACTTGCTCGGGGGAGGAAAGGCTCACTCACTTGGGTCTTTGTTCAAGTACTTTCTGGAGTACAGTTGCTATGTGGTGCCCTGGCCCGGAGCTGACATACTGTATGTAAAGCTTCGTGGGTTATTTACTCGGTGCAGGAATATGCTCAACCCCTCGGACAGTGGATAATTGATCTGATAACAGTCTTGGCTCCTGAATGTTTTCAGTGGACTCTGTTAGGATTGGAGGGTTCCCATATTTCATCTTATTGGCCTTGTTACCGGTTCACTTGTGCCACGCCTAATGTCGAGGCCAGCAGTGATCTAGGCGGTCTTGGGAGCAGTGACAGTTGCGTTGTTTCGTAGGCAGAGTAATGATTTTGGAGAGAGTGCACCTTGCAAGTTAATGTATGGGTATTGTCTCCTCCAAGCTGTAGGTTTTGGACACAGCATATCCTCACAGGATTGTACCTCACAACTTGCATTGTCACCACCCGCTATACTCGGGTCCATGTGGAGACTTCAGCAGGAAAGAGACTGCTTTATGTAGGAGTGAAGTGCATGTGTAAGTTGAAACAAAGAGATAGTGGAGCACAAGCCGTCTTGCTAAACCAGACACTTCCGTATGGTGTTCAAACTAGTGTATGTACAAGGGTACTGCTAATCCATAGATGTGGTACATCTCTATAAGTCCAAAAAAAACCATATGACTTCTTTTTACTAGTCATGTTAATGTTACACTGTTTTACATATACTGTAATGAAATTGAACATAAAAATTACAATTTTGTTTGTCTGATTCGAAGTAGACAGCTAACAATTTCCTATAGACTTTATTTTTGATCTTAATTTTAGAGTTAACTTGCAGTAGTTTTAAAACAATTAAATATGCTACTTACTGAATTCTAAATACGCAGTATACGTGAAAACTGATCAGAAACAAGCTTATCTGTATAAAAATGTATTGTCTGTGTTGGCATTGACAAAATATTACACTTGCAGTTCTTAAATTGTGATTAATAACGTGTACTTTAACAAAAAAAAATTTTGCATTGGTGTGTCGAAATTCCTGTATTTGATGCTGATTCGTATTGTGATAATTATAACTAAGAATTGAAAAACCCACCTGATCCATCACAGTTTTAAACCTCTGTGTTATATTCATTTACAGATTACGTGTTTTTGAAGTTTGAATGGTAACTTAATACTATTTTTTCCTAACTGGTTTGTCTTTTTTTTTTAACAGTTTTCAAAGTTTTAAGTTGCATCCTTGAAATGTTTTTGTCAGCTGGTGAAATCTGATGTAGAAGCATGCAAGTCTTGCATATGAAAATTATATGATGATAACTGATTTAATCAACAAATTAAAACATTTATTTTCTGCTCTTCAAAAGGCTATACCAGTGTTAAAAGATGCCCTCTTGAATATGTCTTCAAAATTAAATGTGGACTAACCACTTAGCTGCTTTTCAGAGTATTATATATGGATTTTTTTAACCTATGCATCTGGCCTTACTGCAAAAATTCATTAGTTGTTAGTGGTAAGGTTTTTTTCATTTTAATTATATAAAATTACTTTACTTAGCACAATAATTGTCTGAAATATTATTTTATTTTATAGACATAGTTTTAGTATAATTTTCTAGTGTAAAATGTTTCTTACATTATTGGTTTATACATTGTGTTAGCATCACTGTCAAGAGACTCAAATGAAACTGCATGTAATTGTTTGAAAATTGTTTTAAATTTTGATTGTGATATTAAGTGTTGATTCTGACCATCTGGGAAGGGAGGCAGGGTATTGTTTGCCCCGCTGCAGAAGGAAGCATAATAGTCAAGCTCTAGAATGTAAAAGACAAATTTTAAATTTTTCCTAGTAATACAAATTTTAATTTTGTTGAATGTCTGAGAAAATTATTAAACATCTGTCAAGTTTTTATTTGATTTTTCTGTGAATATTTATTTAAAACATGAAAAAATATCTGTTTATATAAAAGAATTTTGCAGCCTGTTTACTGACAGCTTATACGAGCTCTGACAGCTTATACGAGCTCTGACAGCTTATACGAGCTCTGTCTGTACTATACTTGACTTGTATGTTTGTGTGTGTTTGTGATGGTGTTCATTATTATTATTTTATTTTATGGGGGCTAAGAGACTTATAGAAGAGATACGTACAGTCAATTTGGAGCTGTTTGAATATGTTATGCTTATCACGTTATAGTTTCAGAATATTGCTTAAGTGAAATGTGAGGAAGCTAGTGTCAAAATTTTGACCTGCTCGAATAACTTATTTTGACATCAGTCTGTTCTTCCCTTTTGCTACTCTCAGACAAGAATATTTTGGTCAGAGTTATTTGCAAAGTAGTAACTGAAAATAAAATATTAATAAAACACTTCCATACTCTTGATGTAATAACACTGCCATACTTTGGTGTGAAGAAGGTAAGTCTAGATGGTTGCTGATGTCTTTTAGCCTAGATTCATATTCTCATCTTCTCATTCTTTTACAAACATTTGCTCAAGTTTGCAGTTTCTCACCATGCTTGTGCATTGAAGATCATGATTTTTTTGTTTGCCTCTTATGCAATTTTGGATTTATTTAAGAATAAATCTTTATTGGTCTTATTCGACTAACTTTTGTGCACAAATTCTCTTTTATGAAGGATGACTGTGCACTGTAACTTTATGCAGATGTATCCAAATACAAATGTTCAATTTGTTTTTCTGTTCGTGTTTTGCAGTGGAAGGGGCACACTATATTTCACGACAAAAAACCATCTTGGCTTATTTGTAGTTGTAATACACCTTCTTCACTAAAGTTTTAGGGTGTTAATCACAAATGTACACTTACAGGCAGTGCTAAATGGGGTGTGAATGATATTCTAACATATAATAGACTTTAAATTATAAGAAGTTAGAATTTTCTATGATTTTATTTAGTAGTACTGAAATGTGCTGTTAATCTGTTGCGAGACTAGGAGATGTCATTTTCAATGACTGTGCAATAATTTTGTAAGTACTTTACTGCAGTTAGTAGGTAGTTTGGATAGTATCGTAAGTAAAATTTAAAATTATAGGCTTACTAGTGATATTACCAGAGTACCTTTACAACTATTGAAATTGTGACTGCAGGTTAATAATAAGATTTTGTACTGCACATAAGTTGGTAAGTTATAATAACAAAAAAAAAAATATTTGACAAACATTGCAGCAATACTCTATAGTGTAAATATTTTATACAAATGGTAACTACTGTGTACTGCAATACAGTAGATATTAAAGTTGCTCATAATTTAAAGGTGTTGGGGCGTAATAGTGCTTAAAATAGTAAATATAAACATTAAATCTGTTAATCAAATTTTATTTGTCCAATTTTAAAATTTTTATTTATTTTTTTTATTGTAACATATTTTGTTAACTGATGTAGTATTTATTTAATTTATGTGAAATATTTGTAATCTTCGTGGGATTGTGAATTTTTATTTGTTGGAAACAATAGTATTTGTATGTAACTGTAAGTTACAGTACAGTATTATTATTTTATAACACAAATTTTGAAAGAAACTAAAATCTCATGATATTTAGAAGTGTAGGCTGAATTGTTTAAAGTTTTTGTATGCCTATGTAAAAGTTAAGTTAATAATGTTTGAGCTAGGTTAAGCAAGTTATTAAGACAACTTAAAAAAGGTTTCATATTATCAGGTGCCATGGGCTATGCTAGGGCTGTAGTTGTCCATCCAAGCAGTACAGTACGTATGATTTTTATCAGTTGACTCATGAGAAATCCTTCATATGACTACAGTAATTATTTTGTGTCTATAATACAATATTTTACCTCAGAATTAATTATCTAATCTGACTAATGTGAACCCCTAGTGCAAGGCTGTAAATTTTGAACCTCAAGTTTTTTTTTTTTGTAATTTCCATTTAAAATGTGACATAAATTTACATTCTAGAGATATTTATTACAGTCAGGTAATTTACTTACAGATGAGAAATGCATAATTTTGTTAGATTTTGAGTCTGATGTTGTGTGCTCTTCTGAAGAAAAACTACAACAGCACATTATTCGATTCATGCACACTGACACATTCTTGTAATATTCATTTTGTTATGGAGCAATTTTTTTGTGCCTTCAGCTTACTATAACATATCAACATTATCTTATTCTCCATCATTTAATAGACTAATTGTGTGCACTGTACTTTTACAATTTTAGTGCTACTTTGGATGATGTAAACCACTGCAGTGTTTTCAGAATCTGCTTAGTGCATTTTAAAAAGTTTAATTAAGTATATGTATTTTTTTGTACATCTCTTTTAAAAGATTGCAAAAAGTCATAATGATGTGTAACTTTTATCTTACCTGTGCCAGAATCAGACTTTTTCATTAATCATTGTGAATGCAGTATTCATCTACAGTAGAACCCCTATGTTACACTTTCGAAGGGACAAATGAAAAATGGTGTAAATGAGGGGAAAGTGTAAATGGAAGGAAACAACAAAAACTGTAACAAAACATCTATTAATCAAAAAAATTTTACAAGTTTATTCATAGTGGCAGCACATATGTGACATGACCTCAAAAAGTATTCATAAGTAAAATATAATCAATATTCTAACAAAACATTTTGTTTAGCATCAACATGCTACTGGACGTAGATAAAAAAAAGGCATGATTTATTCTACTAATATTGATTAAATTGCCCATCTGTTTTTAAAACTTTTTGTAGACATACTAAAGTACAGTCTACAGTTTTTCTCTCTATTGAAATTTCATCCTTCGTACAAGATAGCAACATTTAATATGTATAGTCTGTCTCATGTAACTTTTCCATATTTTGACATTTCTCTTCTGAGAAATGTGTCTGGCAGTTCCATTGTTTGGAGCTTTAAAACTACCTGGTTTCTTGGAAAACTACTGCCTACACAATGCTGTTTACAGATGTGCTTCTCGGAAGTGATCTGTCAAAATATGGAATACTTACATGAGACAGACTATATGTGGAGGGAAAAATATTGTTAGCGTCATAAAAAATAAATGTAAATCAGGGGAAGTAAGTATCAATTGAAGTGTAAATGACAGGAATACAATACATAGTTAACGTAGGAAAAATAATGTATTTAAGAGGAAATTGTAATTCAGGGGTATGTAAAATAGGGGTTCTACTGTAATTCACATTCAGCCACAGTGCTGGATTGTCGTCTTTATCCTGTTTGTGTTGATTCAAATGCTGTTTTAGAGAGACCATAGTGTTGACTTTCCAAATATCCTTCACTACAAACTCCTGTTTAGGTTTGACCTCATATGTTTTATCTGTGGATTCGTTAAAAGTTCTTAGATTATGTTTGGGTTTATGTTCTAATGCAGTATGTGTTTTTATGTGAAAAAAAAGAAGTATTTTATTTTAACGTACATATAATGTATTATACTTGTATTTTTAGTGAAATGTTGTATATTTTCCATCCATTAAAACTAGAGGCCTTATTCTGTAACTTTGTTGAAATTTTAGACAACAGTAGAACTCGTCATTATGATCTAACAACAGTGATGCAGCAGTATTGTCTTAAAGTGTGTCCTGGCAGGTGAGTATATAAGTGATGCTAAAGAGATTTTCTCACCAAAGTTTCGTTTCAGTTGTACCTACTTTTGTAGTTGCTGTGTGTTAAGTTTGTTATAATAAGCTTGTCAGCATAGTACCATGATCTCTCTACTGACATCTTTATCATGCTGTGGGCAACATAGATCTTTACACGTATGCCACAGAAAGTAGTAATAAAATAAATGTTTAAAATATAATGAATGATCATGGGAGTCTGAAGCCATTTTGGTTGAAAATTTACAAAACTTTTGGTAATGGTGAAAGGTACTTGTGTGTTATACACACTGTCAACAAGTGTAAACACTTTTAAGCATTGCTATTAGCTACTAAATAATTTTTTATGTAGCTAGCTCCAGTATTTTACAAATTTTTACTTTGGACATGTTCAAGAACTTTTAATGGTTTGAGGAAAACTTTACAAATCAAGTTATTTATACCACTCTTGTATAGTTTACAAACACTTTAACATTTGCTTTTTCACGTTTTACGTACTGTAAAATTAATCAAGGGAAAACTAAGGGTAGTGGTTGCTAGGATACTAATTATTAACTCATGTAGACAGAAATGCACAAGTTCTTCAGAATTGTACTTGCAGGTCAGAAAAAACAAAATACAGATGCACTTTACATTTTTCGTGTTGTCATGACATTTTGCTGGCAACACCAGCTTCTCAGGTGGCAAATGATGGCACACTGCAGTATGGTGGGCGGTAAGCATTGGTTGGTTACTAGTACACCCAGCGGCAGAGGGATGAACTATAAGATGTTGAAGGAAACTTGAAAGGAAGTTATAATACGATATTATGTTAAGGACTGCTGAGTTAGTTGCCAACGCTTCAGTTCAGCACAGTCTTATGGTGATAATACTCTCATTGTTGTGATGTCATAACAGAATTAAAAAGTAAGTTTGTGTGAAGTTGCATATGCAGCAATTGGTATATCCTGAGGTTTTAGGCTGGAACCAGGTATTGCTTGTTAGGTATCAACTCTGTGGCCTTTTATCCCCTGTTTAAGTTTGTTTGTAATGAAGCCAATGTGTTTGTGTCCCATAGCTGTAGTTACCTTTAGTCAGGTGTGTATGACTGAGGAACCTGCTGTGAAAGAATATGGAGGGTTTATGTATTGCAGAAGTACTGCTTTGGGGGCTATTGCAGGGATGGGAATATCTGGTTGTGTTAAGTGTGCTGGGAACAGGGCTGGGTGATTGTTTGGGGTGCACCAGTTTGTCACAGAAGTTCGGGAGTAGTTTTTTATATTCCGTGGATTCCATGCAAGCCAACATAGCTCTGTGTATACGGAAAACATTAAATTGCTGTTACAAATAAACAAAATATTTACATCAATCACTAGAAAATTATTACACAACGAAACATTAAGTACATAAATTACAAGTCAGTTATGGATATAAGAAATTACAATATTTACATCAATTACAATATGCACAACAAACAGTAGGTACATTGTATATAGTGCATACACATAAGACCACATAGGTAATCCTGTACACCTTTACACCATAGCCATGTGTGTTTGTACACATGCAAAATTAAGGCAAGATTAATAATTTCTGCTGCTTTTAATTTCCTAAATGAGAGCAAATATTGAAAAACTGTTGCACAGTTTTGTTAAAAACGACATGTAGTGTGTTGACTATTTTTCTCAGGACAAAATACACAGTGTTGTAAGCAGCGTTAGATTTTAACGCCTGTCCGCCTGCCCGAGACAGGTATAAATCAGCACGGACAGGTGATTTTAATTGTTCACTTGTCTGTTGGACAGGTGGTGCATTTGCCGGCAAAAATGAGTGACGTCAACCTTTGTAGTTACCTTAATTTCGTGCACTAGTCGCTAACTGTGTTTAGCAGCTGCAGTAAGTTTCAAGCCAGTAGTCCATTACAAAACTGAACACACATGTCCACATTGACTTTGAGCAAGGTCACCAGTTCGTGATTTTATTCCGGCATTGTGCCGATAGGAAACATATCTAGCCTACGTTTCATCACTACCAAACGTAGATAAACTTAAACTGTTCTTTGAAAAGTAATGCTGAGGTCAGAGATGCTCGTTTTTACACATGGCCCACCACCCATGATTTTTCTTGTTTTTTTATTTTTCTTTCTTCACCTCCAGCTGTCCAAACAGATTCATCCCAAGAGAAAAAAATGTTCTCTTACCACCCCCCTACCTGCGGGCACAGTGTAAGACACTTGCGAGTGCTACGGACAGCCATATGGCTTTATTGCTTCACGCTCATGTTTATGGATGCATGTTGTGTGTTAAATAATTACTAATATAATTTTTAAGTAGAGTCCAGTAAATGTTCAGATTGCAATATGTGGAAATATCTGCGGAATGTTTCAAAACCACCTGAATAAAGGCCATGGGCAGACGCTGATAATATCAGTTTCAAGCACTACATGCATAAGAGAAACGGATACTACTAAAAAGTATATATTTTTTAATTTTTTTAAATAGTTATATTTTAAACATTTGGGCAAGTATAAAAGTCACGGGCAGGTTTGAAGAAAAATGAACCTGTCCTTCAGACAGGTGCTGAAAGTCCTTAAAATTAACCCCTGGTTGCAAGTTAATTCTATAGTTAAGGAAATTCTCACTAATCAACTAACTAGCCAAATCTATGTAGGTAGACATTAGAAAAATCAAATTACAATATAAAATAAAACATAAAATATTATACACTGTACACAAAGAGTAGTAGGTTGGCTTTCCCTGTGTGGTAATCCACATTTACATCTGAATTATTTATAAAACATGTACATATATTCAGTGAGAAGTAAGGTAAACTCAATATATGTTAAGGGCCTCGCCTACAACGCGCTTAAAATGTGTTGCATTGTGTTCGTAAATACGTATTTTTAAGGAAACAGTTCCACATATGCCTAATGTGGCTATGTAAGTAAAGAAAATACACTCCAAACTATGCCTGATGAGTTGTTTCAAAGCATCACGTCGATTAGAAAAAAATACTTTCGGAACTCCTCAAAATTGCTAAAAACAACTTTTCAACCTGTTATATCTGAAAAACTACTCACGGTATTCGTGTGAAACTACTCTAGGATCATGCAATGGCCTTTGCTTAAAACTTTTCGCCAATAAAAAGATGCGGCCCCCACTGAAAGTGTCAGTCAGGCGAGTGATCTACGATAGCACTGCACGTCGTTTCAGTGTCTTGCAGTAGGGGTGATACAGCACCAGATGACCCGGTAAAGATCGCCCTTGGCGCCGTGCCTCACTCACACAAACACACGACCAGTAGGTGTGCGTCTTAAGTTGGTGTACTCTTAATTTATTAGAATTCCTTGTGCTGTGTTTGTGAAGATCATTGTTTATTTTGAAATTCTTATTGTACTTTTTAATAAATGTCATAAGACTTTAGGGCGTATTCACTTTAAAAGGGAAGAATGTTTAATATGACTGCGTTCCTTTCTCAGGAATTGTCTGTACATTACATGTTTGCTGACAACAGCTAGGTAATATTTTCCCCCCTGCAACATGGCTGCATTCACTTACAATGGTGTATGTCGAAAAAACAGTTCAGTACTGTATATATAGTAGTTTTTAATTAATTTATTTGTTGTACATATTTTATTATTTTTTAGTTAATTATACTCTTCATTCTAAGAAGTATCTTTTTATAAAAATCAAGGTACTGTATTACAAACTGCTGAGATTTAAGTTCCATTGAGGTTTGTATTAAAGAAGTGGCACATTTACAGTGTCGTTTGAAAATGAAAACAAACAAAAACTCTGGATGACAACATTATGTATCAGCAGTGTTGATAGCTTGCCTATTCATTCTTTACTCAACACTCACTGCTTTTCACAACGTACCACTTTCTGACTTGCATATCATATTGTGGAAGTAATGTTAATCAAACTTTCTTTTCTGTTTATTTTCTAAAAGGATTCGGTTGGTTTATAATGCCGATAAGCCACGCATAAATAAGAGTTTACAAGCAAAATTAAGCTTAAAAATTGAAAACCATGATTTTTTATTTTATTTTAATATTTTTAAATATCCTTCAAGCATCGTGGTGTAAATTTGCTACCTCCATCACATGTCTGCAAATGTGAATGTACAATAGTACATAACAGTAGTAAAGACTGACAAAGAAGCTTAAATGTGGCATAATTTAGGATTAGTTCTTGAAGTTTAGTAATGTTTTATAAGTGTGTCACTGTTGCTATGTTGGCAGTAACATCAGTTGATTGTGTGATCAAAATAATAGTTTTATAATTTTATGATAAATTTAGCATTGGTTTCCCATACCTGCTACAGTGAATTTAAACAAAATGTATGAGGTGTAAGTTATTGTGACTTTTCCTTCAAAATACTGAATATGTGTATTGTAAATCCTTTTAAATATTCTATTTTCTTAATATTTTATTTCTAGGCTGAGTAGCTATTTTGAATCTAAATTATGTATCAAAATATGCAATTAATATATAAGATACAATTTTTACAGAAGATAAAGTATTTTTTTCTGCAAGTATTGCAACCTATGTACTGTTTATTAAATGTTGATAAATGGCAGCTGTATATTAAAGACATTAATTTTACTGTTTGTAGAATATATAGCTAGAGAATAGGGCCTCTAGTTTTTTTAGGAAATGATATTGTGTTATAATTTCTTTGAATATTTAATTAATGAAAGAGTTTGTGTAAAGTGGTTCACAGTTTTGTGACAAGTGTTTTCTTGTACAGATTGCAAAATAAAATTTTAGTAAAATTCTCTGGACAGGTTTCTGGAAGAAAAAAACTTTCAAAATCTTGTACGTACGTCAATCAGACCATATTAACATGTGTCCAGACTTCTTAACCCAAAATTTTTGATGTTTGGAAACTTCTTGAAAGGGATTTTATATCATAAAATAATTTTGGCTGTTACTGAATACCTACCGACATAGTGTACACAATTTTAATATTTTCAGAAATTTTGTAACCGTTGTGTGTATTGTTGTTTGTATTACAATGTTAATATTTTAAACATACAGTAATCTCATGGTTTAACGACACTCGTCATGGGACTTGAAAAAATCGTCCTTTAATTGAAGGAGTCTTTAAACTGAGTGATAAAAAAGTATGTTTGAAACTTTAGATGGGACTAAAAATACAGTTTTCAAAGTGAAAGAATCACTAAACTGAAAGCCTTTAAACTGAAAGATTACTGTATTACATACTTGACAGTTGTAGAATATGTGTTTGCTTGTCTTAATGTTGTTTTAGCATTCTTCTGTATGTTGGTCTGCATGTTTTTTGTATCTCCATCTACATTCTTTAGAAGCATTCTTTGTCAGTTTATTTTTTCATCTTTTATAAGTATTCCTGTAATACATAGGGGATTGTGTATTTGCAATTCAAAATGCTTTAAGTGCCAAGTAGATGTTTGTGAGTAAAAGGGAAAAACATTTCTACTAGAGTACATAGATGGGATGTGCAACCTTTCGACGCTCATAAAAACTATTAGGAAAATATTTGCAACTTAATTCCAACAACATTGCATTGGTACTGGCATATAGTTAATTTGAATGTAAGAAACTGAATTTGGCTTTGTGTGGCACTTAGATCATTTAAAATCGCAATTCTGCAATCCTTGTATTGTGTCTCATAGCTGTCAGTCATTGCATAATTTTGAAATGTTAATCTTTATACCGTTGTATTTTTCGTTTTCTTGACAGACGGCCTTAAGATAATTTACTAGGAATGTATTACTTACTGTCACGAATGCAAGTTTGTTTGTCACTTTCTCCTGTGTTCGTAAAACAGCAAAACTAGTGGTGTACACATTTGATGTTTTACTATGCTATAAGAAAGAAAGTTTCATCATTGGGCAACTTAAAGAAAATTACATGCTTGGTGAATACAGAGTTGAATGTTGGATTCTTGTACTTTGAGTTGAGAAGTTGTTATTGTTCCTGACATTGATGGCTATTAAGGAGTCCTTGAATTTATAATTATTGATTTAATTTTATTCAACTTTAAACATAAAATTGTTGCTGTATGTTGTGTAAGTAATCCCATTATTACATAATATTTTAGAAGCTTACCAATACGTACAGTACTTATTTTAATAGCTAATAGATATCTTGACAATATGTACATGTATATTTGTGAGCATGTGTGCACATATGCCCATTTGTGCACATGCATGTGATGTTCAGCAGCGGGTTATTACCAACTGGTTTGAGGTGTTCAGGAGATACAACAGCCGCCAAACCCCGGTAAGCTGCATCTGTGATTGCAAGATTTGCTGTGCAGCCAAGTTTTATGGTCAGGTTTTCAGTTCAATATGACATGATCATAAAGAGCACATGGTAACCTACTTGAGTATACAATTATTTAATAAATGAATATATATATATATATATATATATATATATATATATATATATATATATATATATATATATATATATATATATAATATGCGTGTGTGACAGTTATTTCTGTTTAAATACTGTAGGTTAATTTTAGTGCAACTTTTTTTTTTTAATTAGCTTAGTTCAGTTGCAGCTAGAACACAGCAATAACGAGGACCAAACCCAGAACCATTAAACCTCGTTGCAATGGGACCATACATGTATGTATGTATGTATGTATGTATGTATGTATGTATGTATGTATGTATGAATGAATGAATGAATGAATACAAAAATGTATACATATATGAGCACATGTTATGTGTGTGTCTATATACATATATACACACTCTCTTTCTCTTACCTTAATTTTTTTATAAGATATGTAATTTGATATAAGTGATTTGGGATAAAAGTGAACATTAAAAAAGCCCTGTTTAATTTCTATTTCCTGCCAGTTTATATCTTTCCACCAAATGTAAACATAAATACGTATTGCCACATGCTTTTATTTACATAGGCTTGTACAATGTTTACAATTACATTATACTGCTCTGATAAATGTTATCTACAATATCTACTAATTAAATCCATGGGTGCTGAATATAAGCTATACTCAATAGTAATCTTAGTTATAAATACCTATGAGTCAATGTCATAAATTACTGGTTTCTGTGCATAGACTCTTAATTGGTTACGACATACACTGTTGCCGTTACTTATCTCGTAAATGCATGTGTAGTGTATTAATTTGTAGTTCAAAACCGCCACTATAAACACACACTATATGCAATCCAAGAATTCAAGTTCCGTTCAGCATACTGCCATGAACAAAAACAATAAATAACTTATTTCCTTAATGTGTGAAACAGAAACATGCTATTTCTAATTCCATATGCTCAGGCTAGCAACCGTAAATCATAACAGATTACAGGTTACTAACGACTACACAACATTTAGCAGTGATATTCATAAGCAGTTACTTCTAATACTTTTGAATGTGTTCATCAGAAACCTATATTTACTACATGATGGCAAACACACTCATGAGACAACTCACTTTCAAGTGAGCAGCGAAGCTGCGTAAACCTAACTCTGGTGCCACCTGTCGATGGAATTTTGAACTGCGTCTGGGCGTGAGCGTTAGCGGCAGTGTGTCGACAACAGTTTTGAATTCTGCGGGCGGTTGCATCACTTCGTGGTGGCGCTAATCAAGTCAGATTACACAGTCAGTAGGTATGTCAATAAGATGATAAATAAATATTTTAAAGTACATATATGGTATACAGAGAGGTCAGTTGCATTTCATGTTCTTTCATTAATGCTGTATTCAAATTAGAAAATACACGGAACTGCGGTACATACATTAATTCGCTACCAACAATACCAACATTAATGTAACTGTTGTTAATGTTGACTAATATGCAGTAACGGCTAGTGATTTTTTTAAAAGATCAAATCTTTAGTGCTCATTTTATTCCGAATAACATATATTATACATTTTGTTAAAAGTTAACATCATATTTCAATTTTTAAAATTGTGAAACTTTGGCATACTGTGCATTTATTAATTTCAAACTTTACATGAAATCTACAATTTACACAAAATATGAGAAAAACATTCACGTCATGTATGTTTTTCCGTAATGATATTAAATATAGGTAAAAACGGTTGTAGCTGTCTGTGAACAAAAATGTGTACTGTGTCAGGCAAGACGTGGTAGTTCATATTTAGTCCTATGACCAGATTTCAAAGTCTTAGGGGGCCACCTGTCTGCATTCCAATTCATCAGTACATATATATATGTACATTATATGATGCATTTTTCACCCCTCCATATTCTGCTTCTAGTGTGGAGAGAGGATTAAGAGTATCAATGCTCTGTAGAAATGATTAAGCTGCCAACTTGCTAAGTGTCTTGTAACCAATTACAATATTACTCGACTGCTTCGAAGTTCTGTTCCTGGTGAGGCACTCAAATGTTGGCAAGTTGCAGATGTGGTATTTACGTTTGATGTGTTTTCAAGTACCTATATTTACAGACCACAAATATAGCAGTTTTGATGATTTTAAGTGGTAAGTTCTTTTTATGTCAAGCATTGCCTTAAATTTGGTCAGCAGTATGAGTTAAGTATGTAAGTTGGAAACGACTAAATATCCATCTGCTGACATCAGTATTTGTCCATGTACCACCGTTAATTTTGCCTCTAGGAAATGTATGTCCCACATTATAGCAAAAAAAAAAATTGTCAAATTTTGGTAGGTCCTATAAAATACATCACCCCAATACTTGGTTAATTATAATCCAGGCATTGGTCTTCTAGCCTTCTTCGACTGAACATTTTCCAATATTGGCAGCTTAGTTTGTCAGAGAGTGACTGCTCAATGGCAGTTTGGACGTGATGGTAATGTCATGCAGCATCTTCACGCCAGGCCAGAACATGAGGATGTGCATGCACGAAACAACTTGTTCACTAGATGAAGCTCATGTGTTGTGCAGTAAACTTTCTTTCTGAGACATATTGGAGGTCCTTCATCTTCTCTGTGTAAGACCTGTGAAAGTAAGGCAAAGTGTCTTTGATGTTCTAAAACATGGTGTTTTTTTATTTTTGAATTATATAGAAAACTGAACAAATTTGTGTACTCACTAGTTTTGCATTGTATATCTTGTATTGTGAGAAAAGAATTGTTTGTCATTAAATAATTTGTAACTTGTTGGGTTATCACACACTTTGAACATTTCATGTTTCCAGTCACATTAGAATCTCTTATTTTGTATGTAGTATGTACATAAGTATAAAGTTTGTGCTATATAATCGGAATGGTTAACATGAAATGTTAAAAAACAGTGCTGTTTGTATGAGTACAGATTGGACCAAATTACGCACCACTCAAAAGTAATTTAGCTACACTTTTGAGTCGAGGATCATGATGTGTATATTCTTTGTAACTACAGCTACAACTTTTTTTTTCGTGTAGAACACCTGACAAGATAGTTGCTGATTTTAAGATCTTAAACGTGGGGTTGGATGGTACATGTTAACACTTTCAAGTTTCTGCCATTGTTATTACATTTTGGTTAATACAGTACTGTTCTTTTATGAAATATTTATCAACTTAATGATGATTTGACCATTGTCACAATTTTTTTTTATGTGAGGCATGTCTATCGCTGCTTGCACTCCAGCTCGATTAAATTAGTAATTTGTGATACTTTTGAAGCTGCCAAAATAAAGTAGTATTGTACAGAATATATGGGAGGTATTTTTGTGGTGACACTTTTACCAGTTATATTTCTGTTAGAGATGTGTGATAACCTCTTTGAATGTTGTAAGAAAACTGACAATGACATGAAATCTGATATGTGATGGTTTGTAGCAATTCCGAATGAGGCTCCATAATTTGAAATATAAAAATTTCTGGCTCTTTATATTTATGCATTCTGTAGTGTTCTTGTGTGTTTACATGTGGTGGGTGGAACACAATGTTTGTTTTTATCTGCTTGTCAGACTGTATGTTTCTTCTTGTGTTTGTTCATATCCTTGTTCATCTTTCATTGTGCAAGGTATCATACAAGAAGTTATCCTTTTTGTGTAGTAATTTTTCTTTTAATATTGGTGAACCTTAAAAATGTGTAAACTTAAAAATTTATTTCCGAACTCCCGCACCAATATACTGTCATATTTTTTGACGAAATGTTGATAGAAAAATTTAGTTTGCAAGAAGTGTACCAAAGAGAAGGGTTTATTTTCAGCATCAGGATATTTACACTCAAGTACATAAGTAGATAATTTTTAATTAAATCATAATGTAAATTATTTCTGACTTTTTTTTCGAAATGCAAGGAACCATTGGCTGTAATTCGCGGTTGTAAATTGAAATGTTCTCTACCTCAGTAACAGACTGGTATGAAGCTGACGCGACACTGTCTGTTATGAGTTTAACTACAGTGAAGTTTCATTATAAAGATCTTCAGTATCAAGAATTTTTCATATTCTTAATACTGTAATGAGATTTTACTGTAGTACCCTATTATATATTTTTCATTATTCTGGCAGTATTATTACTAATTCAGCATTAGCTGTGATTTATGTTTCTGCATATTTTAAGTACGTAGTCTGTGGCCTTGATACATACTGTATTTGTTCAGAGTTTGTTATTTTTGTTCTGGCATGTTTCTGTTGGTAACTTGCCACCAGTTGGTTTGCATGTTTGATACACTCATTTTATTAATATCCATTAGTATTTATTAACAAAGAATTTTATGTTAATTGTGCATTGTGTTACTGTTTACAGACAAGACATTGATATTCTCATATGAGTGTAGCAATCGTAATTCTTAAACCATTTGTTCTTTTCTGTGGTGATGGGTGGTGTTTGTTACAGAAACTTTTAAGTGTGTTATTTTTGTAACAGCACATGTTCCATGTTGTTTTAACATTCCATATATGTATAACATTGTGATGGTGAAATGTTTATATCTGTGCTTTTGTGGGAACCTTACAGAATAAATTCAGATTGTTGCTGGGTTAGTCTTTTTATTCTCTTTAAGAATTGTGCTGCTCATTCAATTGCAGGAAATGTGTACCTTTATGCATGTGCAATATATAAAACAACAGTTGGTAGATGTAATGTGAATAGAGTATGCCTGTATTACAAAATTGTTATAACTTAAAGTGGCAGATATATACAGGATGTCCAGAAACGGCAGTGTAATAAGCACACCACACGAATCCTGGACTAAATTGGAGACTGAAATGTTAGTAGCAAAATGTTGTTAGATAACTTTTTCGTGCACATTGTGGCAACATAGCACAGGAGTAAGTGCCTTCTTGCGCTCATAATATGACTGCCCGAACAGTGGCAGTCTAGTATCTGTGGAGTGCAAGAGGGGTATAACTCGGTTCTGTTGTTTCTCAGTGTGGTAGTGTCATTAAATTGAGGCAATAACTTTTTAAATAAAGCCAGTAAGGTTGTTAAATTGGACAATAGTGTCTTTATCTCGAGGTAGTAATGTTTAATTTAGACTTTAGTGTCGTTAAATCAATGTTGTACTCTCTGGACTCATAAAACTAAGGATTTATTGTTGTAATATGTGTGAAAGTTTTAATTGTACAATGTAATTGAAGCTGGGTGGTGCCAGGATTTCTCCCAGGATTGATAACTCACGGCAGAAGTGTGCAAAGCCTGGCTGCGGCATTGTGGACGGTGTTTGCCTTCAGTGAAGGGCATTGTGTTTAGAGAAGTTTGTCAGCTTGATGGTGCTTGCCACATGTAGAAGAGAGTCTTGTCTCCTGATCCCATTACTTTTGTAGTAGGTATGTATGACTGCCCAGTAACCGTCACACTTGAGGCTAAGTCTAGCAACCTGGTGCCTTCGAGCAGAATGGAACTTCACACTGTACAGCTGAACAGTGTCTGTTATTGAAGATAATAAACCTATAAATGTACACAACAGTTTCTGAACGTTGTCAATTGTAAATATAACTTTATAAGTGGTGAACTAATTGTGGTAGTTATAAATTTGTACAACTCTTTTTAAAAGGATGTTATTACCTTGTAGAAAAATCCCAGAAGCCATAGGCAAAATATTTTGTGTTCAAGTTACTCTACTGGTTTGCATTGTTTTGCTATGGTTATTATTCTAATGGGACTTGTAAGCTGTCACCAATTATCATTTTATTTTAGGAGTGCAGTTTAAAGTGTAGTGCATGCTTCTATCTCTTTTTTTTTTTTTTTTCGGATACAGCAGTCTGAAAGACAAGTTTTTTTGTGTGTTTTGTAGGGTCCCGAAAATCAAATCATGTTTCAGATAAGTGTGCTACATTTTCTAACTTATAGCAACATACAGTTAAAGTGTATGTTCTTTACATACATATAAAAATGTAATATGTACACATAAAGTAGTTTACTCAAAAGTGGAATGATCAGTACTTTCCGTGCTGCATCACTGTCCAAGTGCAGGTAGGGAGGCTCCTTAATAAGAGTTATGAATGGTAGTTTGTCCAATGCACGTGCAGCGGCTGACACCAGTAGCTTAACAACTTTCTGAAGCACTGGCACAGGAGAGATGGCTGGATCTTATCTAGCATTGGTATCACTGTCGGCAGGCACTGCACTGCAAGAAAGTGATTGCCCTGTGGCCGCCCTCTAGTCTCAGTTCATCTGTACAGGGTAAGTCAGGATGGAGTACATATTTTCTGTAGTTGTTGCCAATAGAAAAACAGGTCAAAAATGTGTTTCCTATCTGTCTTTTAAGAGAATATGGTGGATGTATTTCTGCCATAACAAATTTACTTAAAAATTACATTTTTTAAAATAAAAAATCAGTACAATGTTCAGCAATTTCAATAAACTTTGAATAGTGCCTATACAATAACAGATCTTTAAGTAGCTCCATGACCTATTTCAATGTTAAATATGTATTTTATTGAATTGGTTGCTTCGTTGATTGTATGTACAGATAGCTTGCAAATCTTGTCTTTGACATGCTCTCATGTGAAACCTTTACTGGGGAAAAAAATTAAACATGAGGAAAATGTTAGTTGCAATACAATGATTATATGTACTTAGTAATGAGCACCTGTAACTTCTGTAAAGCAACAATGGAAGTAACTTGTGACACATTAGTTACTCAAATTCAGCAATTGTTTTGTCTATGATTCACCTGTATTAAGTACTAGAAGTACACGCTCAGTCAAGCATCTCCTCATTGGTGTCATTGCAGCATTTGTAAAACACTGGACTTGTGTTTGAGAGGATCAGTAGGTCTAGCATGGTTCTTTTATTCGAAACCGTCGTAACTCCGACGCGTTTCTAGGATGACGCTAGGGTCATGACAGCTGTGCGAAAATGCGCGCATGGATCGTCGTGTCACAACGCTTTTGTCAGAATTATTGCGTCAAATGAACGACGGTTCCAAAGAGAAATATATGCAGAGGTTGGTATGAAGTTTACAGTAGTGGCGTGTTATTTTTGTGTGTTGGAGAATTTGCTGTAAAATTTCAGCCAATAGAAAACCTCTGTGAACAAAAATATTGAACAGCGGTAACGAGAATGACGTTATTTGCACTTAACCTGTATTTTTATTTACAAGTGACACACTTAACCAGTATTTTTATTTACAAGTGACACACTTAACCAGTACCTAGTTTTATTCACAAGTGACACACTTAACCAGTATTTTTATTCACAAGTGACAGTTTAAATTTATTAAACGTGTGAACAGAACTTGAAGAAACTGTTGTCAAGTGCCGATATTCTGAGGCAGTTGTGTGGGGTTTGCTGTTAGGTAATATTAACTTCATGAGTCAGTGTATATGTCACTATAGTAGTGGTGTTGCTGCTGAAATAGAAATATCAGTACTTGACCATTGTTTTTTTTATCTTCATTTGGCTGTTTGTATGAGCAACGTAAAATAAAATATGGTAAATAAAACTTAACATAATTTTTAACATTTCAGTATGTATTTTATAATTTTAAGTGTATATGTGGTTACTGCGACAAAATTATTTTCAGTTAGAGCATTTATAATAAATAACAGAAGATGATAATTACTTTTCTAATAAAAAATATTACTGTAGATATGAAGAAAATATAAATTTTGTGGTCTCCTTTAACCTATGCAGGATAAAAAATTTTAATTGGTTTCCCTATCAAGGAACAAAGACAATGCATTAACTTAAAAAACGTACTGCTAAAAATTATAAAAATTTAATAGTCTTCATCGATATCTGTAAGGTACAACAGTTGTAGGTTATTTGCCAATACAAAGGGTAGCAATGTTTTTAAAAGTTAATGTTGCATAGATATTTACAGCAGAGAATTATTTTGTCTGATACATTTTGTACTACAGATTCAAGCCATGAATATTGAAATACCGGAATTTGTTTCTACCGCACATCACTTTCATTCATTGAACTGTATTACTTATTTAGGTATTAGCTATCAGTACAGGCAAGATGTAGGTTATGGCACGGCTACAGTAATTGAGCTTTTAAGTTTATTTTTGCATGTATTGTTTATACTGCTTGCAGGCTTTATATTACTGTTACTTGAAACTGTGAATATGGCATTGTTTCTATATTTATTTTAAATATCAACGTTGTCTGTTTCTTTGATACGCTTAAATACAGTGTCAGTGTATTGACGGTCGTGTCGTTCATCTGAAACGGTTTGACGGGCTACAAACAGAACTATGCTCGCTTTTTTGACGAAACGTCTTTCTACTGATGCGTCGTTCTGACGACGGCCGACGGGAGAGAAAACGCGAACCATGCTCGGCCTGCAGGTTTGATTCAGAGTCCTTTTTTTGCTCACGTAAGTTCTGCATCCTATACATTTTTGAGAGTAGAGAACCCTGAGCTTTCAGACTGATGCCAAGGCTTGCAGTCCCTTTGTGGAGACAGCTTTCAAAGGTAACCCAGTATGTTGCAGTATAATATTCGTTTAATGCTTTAATTTTTTAAAGGTGAGATGTGGTGAAAGGATTTTCAGAATCGTCAGGTCTCCGGGAACATAACAGCTGGATCACGTGATTAATTTTCAGGGGTGGGTTGTGAAAGGGTTTCTTTACCAAAATTAGTGTTTGATGCATGTTTGGACTCGAAACAAAATACGTAGTAGACTATGTGTTCCAAAGAGTAGGAACATCTTTACAACTGGCACTAATTGAACAACTGAGGAAAAATTGTACAGATTTACACACAACAGTGAAGGACATTTGAAGGTCTAGACCAATCTGGCCTGTAAAATTCACACAAGTTGTCCACATTCTTGAAAACCAGGGAACTTACTTGGAAACCGGGAAAAGTCATTGAAATTCCCCAGTGATTGTAATTTAAGGGTAAAATGTGCTGCAGTCTGTCATCTCCCTGAATGCAGATGCTTTTTTTCTATTTGGTTAGATGAATAGTCACTATGGGTGTGCAAGTAGTGGTTTAAATGTTTTTAAGTACTATTAAGAACAAACCTTTAATTTTATAAAAATAATTTTCCAACAGATTGCTTTTTCGAATAATTCTTAAATACTATTCTCTGCTTTGTTTTAAAAATTGCTTTTGCACGGTTTTGAACTGACAAAAAAAATTGCCTTCATTTATTAATAAATGCATCAAAAGTTAACTGTATGGTATTTACAGGTACTTGATAACCTTGAAGCAGTCTTTAAAACATACTTTGTGGCAGTGCTTATAAGATACTGCTTTTTCTTCTCAAACTTCTCTTTACTGTATCTTATGTGCACTAGACAACACAATTAGTCTTAAGCTCTGTTATGAAAATACTGTACTTACTATTGATAACATAACTGATTTTTTATTTTATTTTGCAGACAATAAAATTACACTAAAGGCAAAATGTTAAAAAATTTGCAGATTATCCTTTTATGTGCAAGTGAATGAATGTACTATGAGCAAAAAAAAAAAAAAAAAAAGCCAAACATGGGAGAGTTCAGTTCAAAGTAGAGTTGCAGTTAAATGTAACGTAACTAAGAAATTTGAATTACGTAATAAATTTGGAGCTTGCCTACCCTCACCTTATTACTTTTTCATTAATGTTGTTATTGTGCTGTGTGAAAGTTACAAAACCCAGAAAAAAATTATTGTACCGGTACTTGGTGACAATGATCCTTTTTGTTATGCCTGTTGACTGACAGCAACAGTTTTAAGAGATTCCTTTACTATTGACCAATAATATTAAATAAATAGTGGAGAGAAAATTATGGAGATGGTGAAGGCTGGATTCCCTTTATTTCTGTCAATAAATTGCAAATAGTGTGTGATATATTATTTTTAAAAAATCAGGTAAATCTGTTACGTTGGTCAGGGAAAACTCAGGGAAATTTTATGATAGTTTTCTGTGGACACCCTGCCACTTGTCTCAAGACCCTGTGTTCCTGGTGTCTCCCATGGAAGTCGGCCTCTGTAGTGTAGTTGGTTAGCCGCTGGTCTGCGGTGCGTGAGGCTCTGGGTTTGAATCCTGGCTCGGGGCATAGTTGTTGTCCCTTCCCCTCATTTAAACATCATGTGCTCATAAAACATTGTTAAAGGGCCATAACACCTCACCTCACCATACATGGGAAGAAGCAAGATAGCTATGGGGATATGAGAAGCAATGCTGCGGCTTGTGAGTGTACACAGAGGGTAATACTATGTAGTTGGCTGTTGCACCACTTCTTCCAAGTATAGTACCTATTAAGGAGAAGCATGCATAATTACCCCATGAACCATAACCCTTCTCTTAAACTTACTAAAACATGTAGACAGAGATGCACAAGTACTAGGAGACTCAGTACTTGCACGTGGGAGGACACAAAACACAGATGGACAAGACATTTTTCGCGTGTGTGGGGATAAAGGGCCAAAGACATCATTGAGCATCCACTAAAAAGTGTGAGCATATGAAGAAAAAAGGATGTTCAATATGGATGACTTGTGCATCTGAATTGAGAAACCGCATATTTCTGGCATCAATTTTCTTGTGGGCATAAGTAATTATAGGCATGCCATTTATAACATCACGTGTTACAATGATAATTTATAGATGTGCAAATGTGTAAGGGGAAATTCACGTAAAGAAAGTGACACTAACCATCAGAGAAATTGTATGACAGGGAAGATAAACTTACTGCTTTGGTTTGAGAATTGTATATTCATTATTTTTTAACTGTACAAAATTTAAAAAAACCATTTTTTTTTTTACTATAGTGGCCGAAATCCAGCATGGGATTTGAATTATTGTGTATTTCATTTTGCAGTCAGTACATTAAATATTTTCTTCTTGGTACAATAGCTAATTGATAACCATTGAGCATCTGATGATATGTAAGTAATTCCTTATCCCTCTTTCTCCCCCACCCTCCCCCCCAAGTTAACTGAAGTAATTTTTAAAACTTTCCCAACAAATGTACACTTCAAAGGCCAAAGTGTAACCATTAACAAAAATTGCTTGGAGAATGAACTATAATAGGAAGTTTTGTAGGTCTTGCACATGATGAAAGTGAATTTCATTTTTTTTTTGACGATTTTATTTGTTTCCACATACATAGCTTTCCAGAGCTGTAATAATAACTATAAATTTAATAAACACAAAATTCAACTTATAATTTACAGTAAAAAAACAATATACACAATTTACAAGATTACAAACTATATTAACAATAATGACTAAATTAAAGCACAGAATGTAATGACCAGCATTTATTATTGAAGTTATTTGTAACATAGCTGCAGTAAATTAACGCAAATAAGTTTTACTTTTGTAGTCCGGTGCAAAATACAAGCATTTCTGAAATTATACATGAGAATTTGTAAGAAACAAGAAATGCAGGAATTTTGAAATTAATATCAACATTTCTTTACACAAATTACTTGGAGGCATAGTGGGTGAAACTTAGGTAAATATGATGCAGCTGTGACATGTACAAGACCATTGTTTCAATGGCAAATGTTATTACGTTGAAAAACACTGAACACAACATGATCAATAAACATAGTTTCAACATTAGAGAGTACAATTTATGTTGTAGCTTTTCATGGTTCCTGTTATGAGACATTCCCAGATATAATGAGCATGACCTGTTTAAAAACTTGAAATACGTGCCACAATTCGCATTTAGATTCATAAAATAAATTATGTGAAATATACAGTGATATACACATAGAAAACAACTTTGGAATTATCTATAATGTATTTGTGATGGATACACATTGAATCTTCTGCTTACAGTCCAATTTCAGTCTTAAATTATATTTACTGCTAGTAATATTAATATTACAATATATAACATACAAAATAATTTTAAAGAGTCTGTAATGTGTCAAGGATGCAATATCTCGTCCATGCCCAAAATAGTGTCTTCAGAATAAAATATATGCTTTCTGTTCATGGTTACCATTAGGAGAAATCTTTACAAAACTATGTTGGAACAGATCACAGCAAGCATGCCAAAAAGTAAAATCTGTTACTTCCATCACGTGCCTAAATTCTGAATCTGTGTTCCACAGGTTGGTATAAAATTGAAGCCAACAGCTGACCAAGTTACGTGACGGGGCAAATTGCTTAGATAACTAACAACAGAACCAGTAAAGTCCACACAAACATTGCACACGCCCTTGAACCACTCTTGCGTTAACTGTCACATTACGAGTGGTGGCAGTAGTGGCTGCGTTCACTCTGGAATGTAACAGAGGCACAAGAGTATGCTAGTCACTGCACACTGCTGACATTTAACCATCACACTTCTACATGAAGAAATACAACTGCCTACGTTAATTCAGTATTTCATATTATGTACAATACAACAAGGCAACAACCTAGAGATTTTCTGAGATCGATATATGTATAATATATTATTCTGTAATTGTGACATTGAAGGAAGATGGAGGTTAGTTTTTTTTTGTTTTTAACACCGTTCCCAATTACAGTATTTACCAATCTGTATCCAGTTCGTAAAGTGAGCAGTACCAAGCACAATTAATAGAAGTATTAAAGAGATTCACGTTGAATGACACTTGATTCTAGCTTCAGAATGCCTAGCTTGAGGACTACGCAAGTAATAATTACAAACTGTACACATGAGCTTGCTACTGTAGCGACCCTTGTTCACAACCACCTTGCTCATCCGAATGAAAGGGGTGTAAAATTGGAGGCATGTAGCCTTCCAGTGCTTAAACATTTCGAGAAAGTAATTGGAGATGAAGTGCTGCATTAGCTCACAATCACATCATCTTAGCTGCCTGAAAACTGGAAACATTATCCTTCATTCTTAGACTTAAAAGTGGGTTTCCCAGATGATAAGCCAGCTTACGTTAGTGCGATGAAAGATGATACTTTGGTGCAACCTTGATGTTAATGAGCATTGTTCGTAAACATAAAATCCTTCCGTACTTAAATCTATAAAGAAATGGTTTCTGAAATAATTTGTTACATAAATAATTAATGGTATCTTTCGAAGTAAGAGACTAGTACAAATTGCACAATCAATTAAATACTCTTGAGTTAAATAAAACTTACAAAATTAAAATAACCAGATAAATAATTATTTTGCACATTAAAAATTAACATACATCTAAAAAAATATCACAAATTATACTCGTAAGGAACTTCGATACAAGGAAATAAAACTATGTACAAAAATATTTGGTTCATCTAGAAAGAAACAAATTTAAGAGAGCTTCATGGAGGGGAAGGGCAACAGGGACATATAGGCAAGGATGCAAACACTTCATTACTACAGATATTTCATTCTTCTTACAAAAGTCATGTGTGGTTGTAAAATATGTGCTGTTTTACCATGAACATCTGTTCTTCTACTGGAATGTCGCACCTCTAACACGAGCTGTCTGGCAGGTGTCCTGGGCTGACACGCCAGCAATAGCTGGGTGGGGAGGGAAGGAGGGTTAAGGTTCAGAACCAAAAGTTCAAAAGTCCATGTTCACAAGTTGGGAATGCTTGGCTGTAGGTAATACTGCTGTCACGAGCAGCAGGAATGATGGGGCTGCTTGGCATCCTGGTCCACCGATGCCGTGCCACTCGCGGCTTGCTCATTTGGCCAGTACAGGTTGCATGGGAACTGCCTGGAGGCTCGGTGGTAGCACAGGCCTCCGGCGAGCCAGCTTTGACCTGCACCACATTACAGTGATAACTATCTGCATTACAGAGTTAGGGTCACATTTCAACATGTCAATGTTATAAAAGTGAATGTACGATTGTGTGAGTACTTTATCAAACACGAATGTGCAAAACAGGTAGACGACACATTTTTATGACAATTCTTTGCCCTAGGTCAGAGAGTTGACGTACGCCGAGTTATAGCAAAGGTTGGGGTAGAGGACTTGGCTAAAAAAGAGAGACTAGCGAAAGTATAACTTTGCATAACGTCGCGGACCTGCATTTCCACTTATTAATAATGTCTGGGTATGAAAAATTTGATGCTGAAAAGAATTTGTTGTCACAAATGTTTTGCACTGAAATTGCTGCATGTTCCAGTCGTTAGGGCATAAACAATACAAACTTTTTGCGGGCAATCACGTGACAGCCACACTTTTTCAGTTTCAGGTGCGCACTCAGTGTAGTCCATTGGAATACGCCATTAGTATCAAACATTGAGGGATTGTTTTGACGTTGCTTTCAATTAATGCCGAAGTTCTATATAACAGTGCAATGAATAAATACATTAGCTTTAATATTCCTGCATTGATGAATAACTTACATGGATATTGTGCTGGCTAGTAATGAATGCTCTTGTCGTACACAAATTTGTTTTGGTGACAATGGTAGATTGGAACTACCAATTTCACGTTTTTTTCTGAAGATCTCTGTGTATTGGTGAATATTATTATTTTATTAATATCTAGTCTGATTTTCTACATTGAAAGGAAAAAAATCTAATTATTCACTTGTGAGAGGCATTCGGGAACTCAGTTTTCTCATTTTTTGGGGAACAAGGGTTGGTCATATCTACGGTTCAGCGGTGTTATTTTTAATCGTAAGACGTCTGCCTATTGATATAAATTTATATTTCAACTATCATTTACTTTATTTTTCCGTTAATCGCTACGGAAGTCTGGCTTTTCGCTCGAGAGAAGACATTCGGAATCTCGGGTTTTTCTCATTTTTTAGGTAGCGATTTTACTATTACAAAATATATTAATGCAAATAAGAAAAAGAAAGTTTATATTAGAAAGTGTATTGGAAATTTCAAAGTAAACATAAAGTAATTGTAATTTTGCTGATTACTTTTGTGGAAAGTAATTTTTACTTGCAATTAGTTACAATTTTATACAAGTAATTGTACTTGAGCCCAAGTACAATTAATGTGTACTTTTACCATCACTGGTGGTTAGCTAAAATTTAGGACAGACTAGTTTATTGTGATTGTTTGGTGGTTACCTGAATAATATCCAGGGAGGTTTGGAGGGCTGACTTACGTATTTGTAGTGAAGAATTTGGTATTTGCATTTAATTTTGTGATTAGTTTTCAGTTTGTTCATATTTTAACCAGGAGATAATTTGTCATTGTAGTCTTGGTTTGTATCTGTGTTCAAATCAACTCCATGAATGTGGCTATAGACTAAGTTTTTCAGGGTTTCCCCTGTTGATGAAGGCTTAATATATTTGCTAACACTGTCTCTGTGAGTGGAGCATGTGTGTTTGGCTCTGATGGCGTGACTACATTGAAACATTATCTTGACATGGTATTGATGGTAGCGGTCAGTGACGGTGCGTAAGGCCGTGCTCTCGTGGTGTAGCACTGAGTAAACTTTTACAAAGTTATTGTGTACTTAATTTTATTAAATTTCAGGTAATGTGACACATTTATACTTCTAATCTTTCTTTATAATAGATCGACTGCTTTGCGCTAAGTTTTATAGGCGGACGGAATTTTCTCAAGTAATTTCGCTCGTGTAAGCCGCCCTTTTCTATGGTGTAAACCTGGCTCGGTGCTCCCACAGACTAGCGCACGGCTGTCACTCCCCTTTCCTACCCCTTGTCCTAGCCAGAGGCGAAGAGAGACGCGGGAACCTCGCCTTTATCAATACCTGCTCCGTGCAATGAGCAGAGTAGCCCTGCTATCTACTGCGCAAGCGCGCGACAGTTACGTCAGCGCGTTGACAATGATGGCCGCTCGCGTCGCGCACGTGTTTGCACATTGCAGACTTGTAAACAAAGTAATTTTCGGTGTCGCGTGGATGTGTAGCTGACTTAGAATAACTTTTATGAATAGTACGTTACTATGCATTATTATTGTAGGTTGTGGGCGTCAGTGACGTGATACTGTGCATAAATAACGAACTGCAGTAGAATCTATGTTATTAGTCTTTGGCCCAATGGATACATTACCGACGCTTTATGATGGGATAATTTGGTAAGTCAAATTTTACAATATTAATTTTTGTGAAAATTCTGTGTTGCTTGGCGGTAAGTGGAAAATTATTTTAAGGTTTGTGCATGTGTTGATTTTCGAGTGGACAAGCACATGAAACGTCTGGTTTTCATAATTGTAGGAGTTATTAAGTTATAGTTTTCGGAATAGTTATTTAATCGTATCAAAATGATATGCCGATGCGGGGCTGAAGATATGCGTAGGCCTACTTCGCGTGTGTTATAAAATTGCGTCTGCATTCCGAACTCTAATGTAGTCTTAAGACGTCTCACATGCGATATTGTTGGCATTTTATCTACGAGTCGGGTTCACATTAATCGTGAGGAAACAGAGGGAACGCAGTAAGAACAAATGTATAGAAACTGAGATTGTAGGATACTAACTTGCCGTTAGTGGTATTCATTGCTTGTGTATTTAACGAGTACCTATGCATTGTAGATAACATCTTTAGGTTGAAAGTTTTTTACAACACACTTCATTGGCTACGTTACTGCTTGCCATGAAACGTAGTGCAATTCCTCAATACATGTAAAGCAAAAGTCCTATACCTTTGAGTTAAACATAAGATTATTAGCAGGGAAAGAAAGTATAGCGATTTAGCAGGGAAGGGGGTGAAGGACATTATATTCAGAGCACTGAGCTCAAAACATTGACCGGCCGCCACTGGTAGCGGTCAAAATGTAAGGGAGAGGATGTTGTTGGGCTTGGTGTGCACAGAGCTGAGTTTAGTAAAGAGTTGACTCAACCTTCAGGAACATGATACGTATGTGTTTGAGAATATGACCAGGTAAACTTGAATGGGCTGTGTGTGTTCAGGTTGTTCAAAAATTGTGCGAGACTGGTTTCTGTGGAGGTTCAAATCATGACGATGTCTTCAATGAAGTGCCCAACAGTATGGTTGAGTTGACTAGTGGTGGAAAACACTATTTCTTTTTCTCATGAACGAATTGGTGTAGGAAGAGGCCATGTAAGTACCCAAAGCTGCAATGACAGTCCTACAGAAAGAATTTAAACCCTTGTGGACAAGCACCATTAAACCTTGGTACAACTACTATCTCACGTCAAAGACACTGGTCACTTTAGAGATCAGTGAAGAGATCTCGACAAATTTCACAAGATGCTTACCTGGTTACCATTCCTCTACACCAACATTCCCCGCTCATCCGGACTGTCTGTCATTGAATAAAATCTCAACCAGTGACCATCCAATAGCAAACTTAAACACAGCATACCTGGTAAAACATGCTAAGACTATTCCTAAGCTACCACTATTACTACTGCTTCCATTCACAAGGCAAGCACTATCTTAAAATACAAGGCACAGCTTTGGATACTTGCATGGCCTCATCCTATGCTAATTTTCTCATGAAGAGACGAAAATAGTGTTTTCAGTCACTGGCCAACTCAACTATATTATTGGATGCACTTCATTGAACACATCTTAATAATTTAGACCTCTACAGAAACAATTCTCACATAAACTTTGAACAACCTGGACACATACGGCCCACTGACATGGTAATACTCTGAAATACATGCCATATTCCTGGAAGTTGAGTTTTACTCTTTACAGTTGCACCAAACACAACAATACCATCTCGCCTTCCATTTTGTGATAGCTACCATTGATACCATATCAAGATAATACTACAGTGCAATATTGCCACCACGGCCATACACACATGCCCCATTCACAGTGACATCAACAAACAATGCTGGCAAGTAGATAAAGTCTTGTATCAAGAGTGGCAACCCTAAAGCCTAGTACATTGTCAAATCTACAGAGCTGTTTTGAGCACTGAGATGCAAGCCAAGACTACAACCCCAGACGTATATATACCTCTGGTTGTCACATATCATTAAAACATGTTCAAATTGAAAGCTATATACCTGATTTATCAGTACAAAAAAACTTGCTCCGACCACTAGATACCTGCAATTAACTAGTCTGCTCTAAATTTTAGCGAACATCTAGATGGTCTCATCCTCCAATAAACTGCACCTCCCCCCTCCTCCTTCCCTTAACATATTTACTCATTTTAGTTAATCATAGAAGACAATTACACATGTATCACAAAAAATATTTTATCATCCAGTTAAAGTGTAAATGCAGACGTAGGCAAAGAATGCATGTTCACAGAGCAGACACAAAACAAGCCACAGTTGCATCACATATTAAATTGTAAACACAGAACTTTGTCAAAGTGTTTGTGAGCCCTACTACCATCAAACAAGCTCAGAATTCAGGAACCCCCCACATTTCTATATCAAAATTTGGACCTAATGGTAGCATATCACCTCACAATGTGCAGGAATTAGGTAGTATGATTTCTCTAATTATTGTTGTTGGTAAAATATGCATCCTAAACAACCCCAAAGCCCTGTCCCCAGTACAGGTTGCACCCTCAGGGGATGCCATCCTTGCAATAGCCCTTGGTGCAACACTTTGACAATACATCAACTTTCCACATCCTTCTGCTGCAGATTCTCCAACCACACATATATATTCAGGGTAGCTACAGCTGTGCAACACAGAACCTGACACATACGGTACCAGCTACAGTAAACCCAACATAGTGCAGAATAGGTACAGTGGCCATTCTGAAAACACATTCCATCATGAATGGTCACCAACTTGACAGCCTTGTAACACACATTGAACCTCATCTTCAAGTTTATTCTAGATCGACACATTCTATTTGGGCTCAAAATTCACTTAAAGAGCCCTTATCACTAAACATGCTGAATTTTTCTTACTTTCTTCCTGATTCCCAATTTGGCAAGATTTATTTGAAAACATTTCAATACGGACTTAGCTGATTGTCTTAGCTTTCATTACAGATATTGTATTCAAAATATTAAAGTATAATTATTAAATCGAGAGGTGACGCAGCCTCTTAACACAAATAGTACATTCAACACAAATGGAACTCTTGTGGTTGATTAATCTTCCGTGATCAATTGGCCTACGTATATATTGTAAACTAGTATTGCCACCATAGCTCGGTTCACTTAGAAGAGCTCTGTCTCCTACATTTGAAACAGGTTCTTGTAGTGCAATGCTAGTGGACAACAGCAAAGATACTTAATCTAGCTGATGCATACAGACGTAGACAGTCCTTGGAGACTCACCTGATTTGTCCAGCTAGTAAGGGATTGATAGCGTACAGCCAATCATGCACTTCTTTGTCACCAAGGGTCTGCATCAAGAAACCTCTGTGCTTTGTCACAACACTGGAACATAAGAAGCAACCTTGTCACCTATGGTTGCCCACTGTACAGTGAAATCTTTTTTAATACAAACCTCAAGGGCCCTTACTTTTTGCATTTTGTAATGAGGTTTGAAATAAATGAGGTGTTTGAGAGATCTATAAAGAAAGCATTTGTTATAAGCGGTTTATCCTCAAAATACAAACACGTTTACTACAAATAGGTATTCTTTTTACAATGTTTTGTGTATAGAGAACATTTTTACTGAGCATGAAAGTTTTTTTAATTTTTTGTCTCAGTACAAGGGGAAAGGAAATCAAGTATTATTGAGTCATGAGCACGGCCACAGAGGAACAGGCCTGGACAATGACATTGAAAATTGATTCTCATATGACTGATTGGCACCACTGGTAAACTGGTGTTGTTTTAACATTGCGTAAATGGAACTACGAGTAGCAAGGAGCACTGGTCATACAACGCTATATTGCACTGTTAAAACAACACTTCATAACTAGTGGCGCTTTCAAACATAAAGGGATCAACTGTATAGCATTGTTAGATAGGCTATTCTCCAGACCTGTAATTCTACGACCATGGTCATAAGAACTTGATATTAACTATGTTTTAGTATACAAGGACTGAAACCTGGACTGAAATTCTGTATCTATGGATCATATTATGGGGTCTCATTTCTGTATTTCACTGTATTTCAAGACCACATCTATTGAAATTCCTCATGTATTGAAATTTTTTGTCAGTCCCATGAGAAAGAATAGAAGAATAGATATATGTAGATAGAATCCTCTGTATGTGCAGCAAATCACCAGTAGTAACCATGCATGTGAGTACAACATGCACACCGCTGTATGTAAACAGAGTAATGTCCACCGTCACTTTGGAATGAAAGCATACATATTTCTGACAAACAGGAAGTAATGTTGAATAATTGATATGTACTCAAAAACCAAGTTACTGATAGTCTTGTCTTTAAGTACACATACGAACACAAAAAAACACACACTCGCCCAATGAAAGGTGAGAAGCACATCCAAATTTCATCACATTAACAAATTTACTTACTGTACTCTTGTGGACATACGCCATTGCAATATTATGTCGTCCCACCCAGAAATCGTAGTATGAGACTAAGAAAAACCAACAAAATAAAAAAAAAAATGAGGAAACGAGCTTAGTTTGGCTGTAGTCAACACATCTGTAAACCAAAACAGAACATGAAAGATTGCATAAGGAACTATCCAACAACAAATAAAAATAAAAAATACGTCAAAAAATAAAAATTGAAATACAAAACAATATAATGTGTAAAACTCAGGACACCACAGTTAAGACAGCACAGACAATGGACGACACGATGCAAACACAAAAGAACAGAGTAGATTTCTTAAGACCGACTTTTTTTGTGTGTTTTGTGTGTTTTGGGAGCTGACATCTGTTCCTGTGTTCAGGTGAAGTAAAAGTGAAAACTGGGAAAAATTGTGCGGTATTTATAGTCTGTAGCTTTGTTCCTAGCGTAACCAATGGCGGCCGAGCTCTCTCCTTTTAATGGGTTGCATAGTCTAGTGTTTGGATTTGTTTGTATGGACATACTCCATTGCGAAATAAATGACTGTCACAAGAAAATTAACAGCAAAAATAAGACAAGAAAACATAAAAAGCAGAGTATGCTTTAGTCATCAGGATACATACACAACATGAAATTCCAAAACTGGAATATGGTCAGATAAAACAAGGAAAAAACAGAAAATAAAATAAATAACAAAAATATAAAAAACCTAAGTTGACATGCGACACAACGATGAGACACAACAAAACACAAACAGAATTACAGCAAACGACACAACGATGAGACTAAACAAAACACAAAGATGTCGGACACAAACAGAAAAAAAAACAAACAACACAAACAATGAGATGAAATAAAAAACAGTAGTTTTCCAAACAGTCAGTACGAACAACGTTTCGGGAACTGGAATCTGTTCCCGTCATCAGGTAGACACACAGGGTTCAGGAACACGAGTGCGACTGATGAGGAGACTGGAAAAACCATGGGTTCGCAATGGAGTATGTCCATACAAACAAATCCAGTCATGAACTCCCATTGCACAGTTCTTTCAAAGATCATAGTCTAGTGTCACTGCGATTTTTTTTTTTTGTTAAAGGTTTCCACGTGTTTCTTAATTGAATACTTTGCTGACTAAATACATTTCTGTTATTCATAATAAATGCTGATTCTTTTACTTTTCTTTCGATAGGGTGTGTTTTCAGTGTACGTGGAGTGGCATTATCCCATGGTATTTTACAACTATTTTTCCCAGCACATGTTCGGATTTTTGTACCTTGTCTCTTTTGATGTAATTTTTTTTGTTCTTTAATACATGTGGAAAGGGATCCGCCTGGTTCTATTATGTATACACTCCCACACACGCATAGCATTTTATTGACCCAGTCCTGAGTTTGTAGTTTGTTAATTGCTGGTTTCTCCTTATTAATGATGCTTTTTAATGTGGTGTTAGATTTGAAAGCAGTATGTATATATTGTACCTGTTGCCTAGCCAACGTATTTTGTTTTTCTTAATCCCGTACTTTGATTTCTGGGTTGACATAATATTGCAATGACATATCCACGACAGTACAGTATGTTATTCTGTCCCATTACAAGAAACATTCAAAATACATTAAATTTACTGCTAGATTATGTAGTGTTTCATAAGGTTAAAGGAATGCTTGCATTTTATTTAATAAATCAGAATTACACATATAGAAAAGAAAGTTAGAAAAATTAATTATTTTCCTGCAAAAAAATGGAACTAGTGTTGACGAACGTAAACATTAAATTTTACTAAGGCAGTGATTTTTATTAGTTGCTTTTGGCACTCTGTAAAATTGGGATCTACTATAATATGAAATAAAATTAATTACATCATAATTAAATATGCATTGTGGCAAAAATTCTGTAACTGTACAATTGGGGAAACAAAAATCACTAAAATAATAGTAATACTGCAGTTCTATTGTAGTTTCACAAAAAATAATTTAACTTATTACCAGTATGAAAAGTTCTAGAGCTAATACAGTTATGTTTGTGAATGTTTTAAGTACACTCTTTTAAGATATCCAAACAGTAATTTTCTTTACGAAATCCTTCCTAAGTTCATCTAAAAACAACACGTGTGTGTGTGTGTAACAAAATTCAATGTCCAGAGCAATGTCACTGTGACCAATTGAATCGAGTGTATGCTTGTACCTGAATGTATTTGGCACTTTGACCATGGCCTGCTGGTCCTCCGAGTATTCAACCTGCGCTGTAGCCAGGTTGATGAGGGCTCGCTCCACGGGATCCTTCTCTTCACGGAAGATGAATACATATGGCCTTCGTACTGCCTGCAGGCACAAATACAAACCATCACACACAGCCCTAGAAAGCCACTTTGCTATATATAAATAAAATCTTGACGTCTACACATATGCTCCATAACACTTGCACTGGTATAGGTCATTCGGGATAAAGTGAACACTAAAGATTTAACCTTTGCAAAATATCACTAGCAGTTACTGCATGTATGCCACCAATAACAAGAGTTACTTTACTGCTTGTAGGGTTGGTAGCGATTCATCGCATGTAGTTCAGTGTATTTTCCTATTTGAATACAACATTAGTGAAAGAACATCAGATGAAATCGACTTCTTGTAACGCTATTGCCGGCCTCAGGTAATCTTGTACGTTATCGCTTTCTCCACGCTTCAAACAGTTCAAAATTCCACAGACAAGTGGCATCAGAGTTAGGCTTTTGCTGCTTCACCAAGTTGCATCATTTGCGTGTGTTTGTCCATTGTGCGTACGTATATACACATTCAAAAGTATTGGAAATTACTATTAATATCATTACCAAATGATGTGAAACCATCTCTATTCTGTAAATTATATTTTAAATTTTCCAGCCTAGAAACAACATACTTTTTCACATAGTAAGAAAATACGTTATTTATTGTTTTTGTTAACTGCGTCATCGTCCATGGCAGTAAAACTGAACGAAACTTGAATTCTTGAATTGCGTGCGTCATGTGTGCTTTTAGTGGCAGTTTTGAGTTACAAATTCAAATAAACTATGCCTGCATTTACGAGATTCGTAACGGCAATAGTGCGTGTTATATCAATTAGTCGATGAACAGAAACCAGCATCATAAGACGTTATTTGGCAAGTATTTATAACTACGATTACTTTTTATTATATCTTATATTTAGCCACCGTACATTTGAGTAGATATTGTAGATATAATTTATCGGAGCAGTTTAATGTAGTTATAAACATTGCACGACCCTATGTAAATGGAAGAACGTGGCAACATTTATGTTTACATTTTGTGGAAAGATATAAACTGGCAGAAAATAGAAATTAATTAGGGATTTACAGAGTGCTCACTTTATTTCCGAATCACCTATATAAAGGTTCAACACGTAGTTATCAAAGTAGATTAAATTTGGGTGAGTTTACTAAACAAAAGTTCTTTATCATTCACGTTCATCTTGTCAGCCGGCCATAGTTTCACCACCTCTATCAGCATCCTCTACCTCTTTCCTTTGTCACGCCCCAATCGACTTCCTTATAACTTAAACCTTTTCCTCCTCTATTGCTCCTCCTTTCCCCTCATCCCAACACCCTCTCCACACCCTCCCTAACTTACCCTCCTCCCACTTACCAACTCCTACTCAACTCCTCATTCTCCACCGTCATCTCTCACACCAACTGCTTCATCACCCTCGTCATTTTCTGCTCACCTTTCCTTCCCCTGCCTTAATTCAACCTCCACCTCTCCATCATCCTTTCCCACCATAAACATTAACTCCTCCCTCCTTTTCCTCCCTAACCTCTCTCTCCCTCTTATTTTTTTTTCCCAACCTCTAATTACCCAATCCTATTCATACTGTCGCGATTTTTCTGGTCTTAGTTTTTGTTAAGATACCTTAATTTTTTTGTTTAAACAATTCCCCACTTTTGATTTTATTGAATTCTAGTTTTTAGAGTAATAGTGGCTGTGTATCATTAATTGTATTTTAAAGTCCCCCCCCCTTCCCCCAGTACATCAGGATGTTATGTCCGAGATAGTCAATTGTTACACAGTACAGCCGTGATGCAGCTTTCATAGGCCCCTCCTATACTGAGTAGAGTCAGGGATGTAAGACTTTATTTGTAATTTTGGACATAACAATCATGTTGTTATTTTCTTTGTAACTTTCCAGTGAAGTTTTGCCTTTTCTTGTAGCTGTGTTTGTGCACGTGTCGTATACTTTGTCCACCTGCACCTTAGTTACGTCACTGAGCGCCCAACAAAAGAACAGCTGATGAGTTATGTTTACAATACTCTTGGGCCATGTATGTGCACACTAGTTAATGTGTGTGAAGAATTCCGGTTAGGTCAATGGTCATCAGCAGGGATGACATAATTTTACCATACTGCCCAATTTCCCCTTACTCTTTCTCTAATACCTCCCTCTTAATCTTCTCCCAAACACTCGTCCACTGTAATGGAATTACAGTTATCTGTTGTCAAGTGTGTTTTAATATTTACCTGGAACTTTAAAAGTAAAACTAACTGAGTTAATATATTTTGCTCATGATAATTATTTGTGATGAAAGACACTAATTTATCATTTTTATTTAATTTTAAAGCCCCTAATTAACATGTAAACCTATTATTTTAATTTAGGATAGTAATTTTTTTTCTCTTATCTGTATTTGTAAAGAGTGCTGCTTACTGAGGTATTCAGCAGGATATCTATGTTAAGGAATGTTAATCAGTAACTTACTCTGCTGAATTTGTTTCTCTAAGTAAGAGATGTTTTTTTCTTTCTCTGAGGCGTTTGTTTGAACAGACGCTTTTGTCGGCATCCTTTTTATCTTTCTTCTTGGCTGGACTCCCATACTGTTAAGACGTTTGCGGCAGGCATTTAAGATGACGCCTGTTACTGCCGCCGTCCTAAAGATAGGAACTCTTGGGAGCAAGTTTAGGTTGTGTTAAATTTTATTAAAGTATTGCCGTTTTCAGAAGAGGCATCAACTTTTCTAGCTAATTAGCTGTTTTAGTGAGCTTCAAGACAGCGTGGGAAGCACATAAGACTTGCTCACGAACCTATCATGCTGACCTTTCATTAAAAAAAAAAAATAAATTTTGTCTTTGCTATAACTAGTTATAGCAAAGCCAAAATTTATTTATTTTAAATTTTGAACTTTAAATTTATTATTTTCATGTCTCTGTCGCTGTTGCATTTTCTGTAAATTTTAACATGGTGAAATTACCGTACAGACTGGGAACTCTTAAGTCTAACCAGAGGTATGAGTAAAGTGCTCTTGCTCATGCCGACTGAATGAAGCCGAGGAAAATATATATACAGTATTAATGTTTGGTGGAAGCATAGAATGTGTTTTTTTTTTGTGTCATGTTGGGAGAAATTATTTTATAAAATTCACGTAACCTTTCATGTAGGGAATGGCACCAAATATGAATATCTTTTGCTGCAGTCATCAGTTCTCTCGTTCAAATAAAATTGAATATTTTTCTATCAGTAGTGTACTGTGTCTTTTTGATGTTGTCTACTATTATAATATATATACAACTCAATAATACACTCATTCACTATACCACTATTTTTCCAACAACCTCTCCTTATAAACTCCCTATTCCCCCTATCAAACACACTATCACCTCCTTCACTCATACTTTTGCCCAACCTATCCACATCTCCTTTCTCTTCTCCCCATCTCTTTTCTCTTCTCCCTCTCTCATTCCTTCTTAACTGTTGACCTGTGCGAAGGTTAACATAAAAATTTCATTCTTCCCTCTTTTTCTCCCCATCTTCCATCTTTCTTACTTGAACCCCCTCCTCCTTAAACCCTAAATTGCTCCACCTCTCCACTTAACACCTCAAACAAGTTTTTTCCTCCTACACTCCTCCATTGCTCCCAAGCTATATATCCACCTACTGCTTTCCGTCAACCACTACTTCCCACCCCAACCTCTCCCTCCTAGGTTTTTGCCCCTATCAAATTTCTACAGTCCCTCACATCTCCTTCCCCAACCTCTTCCATTCATCCTTTCTCAATCCCCAACCTCTTCCTCCCATCCTTACCCCACCCTAAACCTCTCCCTCCTAACTTCATTTCCTCGCTGCAAACCTCCCCCTTCCCTCCATCACCTTCACCAACCTCACTTCCTCCAATCTTTTCTAACCCTCAACTTCTCACCCCCACTCCCCCAACCACTCTCTCCCAGCTTCTCATTCCACTGCTTCCAGCTTCCATTCCCCACCTTCCCCAACCCTTCACCCCTACTTCAACCAACCATTCCTCTCTTCTGCCCTCCTTCCCCCAACCTTTCACCTCTTGTGCCCTCCTTCTCCATAACCTTTCCCATCTTCTGCCTTCCTTCCCAATAACCTTTCTCCTCTTCTGCCATCCTTCCCCCCCATTTTTACCCTCTTCTTCCCCAACATCCCCCTCTTTGCTTTGCCCTTCCATCCCCACCTTTCCTACCTCCCCTCTTTT
>PNEQ01001384.1:56401-86473 GCA_003012365.1 Medauroidea extradentata
ATATATATAAAAAAAATTTTTTTGTTGTCTTCTGTTGATAAAAAAAAACTTAAGTTCATTGTTCTCATTGTTCTGCAGCAAAGAGTCTAGAATTATAAAAGGAACTGTATCTTGCGGAAAAATCATGTTGTAAGCAAAAGCCTTACTGGAAAATATAAAGCCGTGCAACTCAGCTGGTATTTCTAATTTTATTAACAAGCATTTCCCGCTTTAATCAAACTATCCTCTCGAAATATCATCAGCACTGTTCTAGTTGCAATTTGATTTTTCTTTACTAAACGACCTAGTAATGTCACCACTGAGCATTCGGGCAAGTATAACTCAGACTAACTTCCGCCCCTGTCGACGGCAACGAGAACTTTCCAGAACACAGCATTGACAAACACCAACAAAAGCAACTCCGGACATCAACATACAACACATTCCACCCACGTTACAAGTGTCGCCACAAACAAGGACATCATCTACAACATCAACACTACTCTACAACAACAACAACCAGCCCCGTTACAGTACGTATGTGTGTTCTCTCAGTGGTGGACCGGTATATGTTTATCAAAAATGTATTCTAAGCTTCCAAATAAAATTTAGAGAATAATAAAATTCACAGCTGGATGAAAACTGGTACATTTTCCTTGCCTGTCATCACTCGAAAACAGCAAATACATTTCTCGAAGACAATGACCCCACTGACAACGTGACGATCCTGGTATGTTAATATATCATATATTAGGTATTTAAAGGTGAAGCTACTAATGTATTGCTAAACTACTATTTTTTAAAAAATGTAACTTACTCGACTGACGATGTGGTTGAGATAATACTGCTGCTCATGTCTGCAGTCTCCTCGCTTGGAGATACATCTCCGTGCTTTACTATTGCCAGCTCCTGTGTGAAAAGTCACATCTACCATTTGGGAACCATTACAGTGATATCTTTTACAATCACGAAAGTAAAACTTTAAATCAGAGAAACCTATTTTCCACAAAAAGATTTTAACTCAAGCAAAGTTTAAACATATTAAACATCTGATCATGTGGTTAAGTGAGCATATTTAAAAAATATCTTAAATAAACTGTAAGATACGAACATGCACAGAGCCTCAGAATTAGATACAGTGAAATGTAGGTAGGTAGGTAGAATGTATTATTTCTAAAGTATTTACTTAAGATTGAATAGCATATATAAATCTGCTACGTTATGTCCATGTCAGAAAATATTTATAATTTAAGTGAGCTGATTGGCCTGATGTTGCTGCCAACTTCAAATTGCTTACTCTCAAGACAAATAAGAGTTGAAATCACCAAATCTGTAAAATAAAATTACATTTTTGAATATTATTTTCTGGTGAAAATCAGTTTGGGGCTACTTATCATGCATGCAACTAATGTTAACTAACTACCAATATGTGTGTTAATTTTCATACAAGTATTAGTGGGAATACGTTCTTCTTAAAATAATTTTATATTTATTTTATTAATTCATCGTAGTATATAAAAGAACTACTCTTTTTATTACCGTAAATAATTAATTTTATTATCACCACAATCTAAAGCACTTGGGCACACACGTATATTAAAAAAGTGTTAAAAGTTTGTAAAAAAAAATAGCAGCACTTTTTAATTCCCAGCACAATTAGTCACAGGTTTTCATATGCATTCAGTTGTCTTAATACACATGACAATGCTGTGTGCTAATCATCATTACACACTGAGCAATGTTATAACCTAGGACAGCACTTAAAAAAAAAAAAATTAACTGCTACTGTTGCTGCAAACATTCTTAACTTCTTTGCAAATATTTTTTACATACAGAAATGCTACATGTGAAAGGATGTACAGTTAATATCACAGGATTTTGTTGATTTACACGGAAACTTCTTCAAGGTGGTTATTCTTGTTCACTCCTGTAAGGTTTTATTTTCTTGTTGTCTCGCAGATACTGACTGGCCTTAACCCAAAATATAATACCTATGTAGCATTTGTATTGTATGCAATGATACTAAGTGTAGCTAGCTGCCACAAAGAGACACAGCAGTGGGACTCTGCCACCTTTCTGTATATTCAGCACTGACACACAAACTCAATGTGGATTTGGTACGCAGTTGCAACGGTAAGAAAGAATCATGTAAGGTAAGGGTAGGTATAGCCAACTCAAAATTCTGGGGAAGGGCGAGGGGGCTTATTGAAATACATCATCAAAAATTCTATATGAAACACAAAAGTTAATATTAATTGTATCTACGTTCTCATGACAAATGTCACTCAAACAATGCCAGAGCACCCAGGAACCTCTGGTCTTAATTAACATTATGGTTATGGAAAAGTGCAACTTCTATTACAATGCAATGCAATATTAAGGCACATATCCGGATATTTTAGAAAGTCTTATAGTAATACAGTTTGTAATCATGGTGGAATGCAAAATCATGCATGTTTAGCTACGTTTATTACATAATACTTTTAAATGACCATGAGGAATTAGGAAACATTCCTATTTACAAAGAATTTAATGATCATGCATGTTAGGAAGTTGAATGAGTACGAGTTGAAAGGTTTTCTCGGTTGGTACAGTGGGCAAGGGAAATGACTACACTAGGCTACCATCTGCAGCAGGCACAGCAAGGGGAGGGGCTGTACCTTGGACGGTATCCTGCCCTGGATGAGTCGCAAGCACTTGAGCGCAAGCTCTCGCTCACGGTCGGTCATCTCCCAGCTGTCTGGTGTGGGGATGGCAGCGGGCTTGAGCACCACTGCGGTCTGGGCCTCCGTGCTGCTGGCCTTTGCCACCATGTTGCATACCTCCTTCTCCGACTTGGTGAAGTCATGCCGTGGCGCTGGCGCAGGTGCGTCGACGCCCAACCGCTCGCGCAGCATGAGCATCAGTCGCACTCGCTCCACTTCCTCCAGCCGCGTCAACTTCTCCAGCTCCCACTGGTGATCGAAGATGAGGCTGTCGCCACGCGGCCGCCAACCATGCAGGTTCTCTTCCCCTCGCACATACGTTGAGCTGGTGTCAAGCACACGGCGTTGTCTGCGCTGGACACCTGCAGTCATACAACACCTCTCTGTGACACTGCTCTTGGCTAGAGCACCACATGCACAGCTCGTGCATCACTCGTCTGTCTAGGCCACACTCATTATTAACAGTGACTGTGCATTGTTCACTTAGCACTACTTCAAACAGCACCTGCCTACCTCCTATATTGCCAACAGAATGTGGAGCTTTGCTTGTCTAAGTAAAAGTTTGAAAAACAAATAATGGAACTAGCTGTCACTACATGGCATCATTGTCTAATGTCGCTAGGTTATATGTCACTGCTAGGGACTAAAAAACTGTCATGGACTCAAATTTGAAGAGAAAGGGCCTCTTTTGAGAAGTCAACAATAATATATAGGCCTACGAACCAAGATGTCGTAACTGTGTACGTACATTTAATTTCTTAATGGTTATACTTGCTTGCCTTTTGGATCGTCTGTATACATAAGCATCATTGAGAAACACACCTTGATACTACATATGTTTGAATAAATATTGAGGGTTAGTGAAAATCAAATTTTATGGAGGCTTTTTTCCCCTTCACCACCTTCCTAAGTCAGATTTTGAAAACATTTTAAATCTCATTTTAGACATTTCAATAAGTAAGTGTAAATCATGATGTTAGCTCATTGAGTTTAGGCTAAATTGGGATTTATTAAAATCATATTTCACCCGTTTACATCACTGAAGTGTCAAATACAAAAAAATTCTGAAATTAATTTTTTGGGTATGTATGTAATTATTATCCTGAAGGAAAAAAAAAAAAAACAAGTCTTTCAGTAGATAGTGATGCTATATTGAAAAAAACATTTCACGTCTTGCACTCATTTAGGGGTTGAATTTTTACAAATTCTAATTCCTAACATCACATTCTTGACTTTTATATGGGTGTTCCTCTGAAGTGAAAACTGTGACAATACCCCGTTGGGTTCAAGAGGTCTCAACAATGAACTGAAAACATATTTTACCACTTTTGCCTCCCTCAAGTGCTGAAAGAAAAGAAAAAAAACTTACAGAAAATCGTGTTTATATCTAAAAGTTACGTGGGTTGGATCAAGGGCATATGCTGGATTTCATTTCGGAGGGAGGGAGGATGTTATACAATACCAAGCCAAGTAATTCAACAAAAATTAAAATAACGTAAATAATAACCAGAACACAAAAGTAAGTCACCCTTTTACATTACAGTACATTACAATTAAAGAATGCAGTCATAACTTACTTTATCTGGCTTCACACTTGGCTCAAACTGTAGTTTAGTTGATTGTTTGTAATTTGGGGTAGGGGGTAGGTAGGTGACTGATTGGGCTTTATGTATCTTCGACAACAGGGTCATTAGAGGTGAGGTGGTGATACACGACTTGGTACAATGACGGGAGTTAGGAAAGGAGTCGGCCATGGCCTTTGTTAAGGAACCATCCCAGGCCAACCATGGAAAACCAAAATCAGAATCGCTAAAACTGGGGATCAAACCCAGGTCCTCCTGAATGTGAGTCCAACTTGTTACAGTTATACTACCACACTTGGTTTGGGGAGGAAGAGAGGGCGATATACCTCCCCAATTTCATATTATTTCACCCCTTAAAGGATACAGTTTTGAAAACTACTGTAGTGCAATTTCATCTTGGACATTTGGCTTACATATACAATTGAAGGAAAATTGACAATAGGCATTTAGTTTCAAACTATATTGACGACTCTTTAAAAACACATTTTTTTTCCTGTGGGGTGTAACTTCGAAAAAAATAATTATTTTGAAGTGAAAACAATTTCTGTAAGTATTTCTGTAAGGGTCTGATAGACATAGAGGATTAATAAAATTTTAAAAAATGTATCCCCTTAACAGCTGGATTTCAGAAAGTATTGAAACAGCTTAGATTCGGGATAAAGTGAGCACTCAAAAAAGCCCTGATTAATTTCTGTTTTCAGCCAGTTTATATCTTTCCACGGAATGTAAACGTAAACATTGCCACGTGCTTTAATTTACATAGGCTTGTACAATGTTGTGGTGGGTGCTTCGCCGCCGTTTTTGTTGTTTGTATATAGATGTTGGAAGTTATGATGTCCCTGTTCGGGTGCGAGAATGTGGTGGGTGCTTCGTCGCCGTGTTGTTGTTTGTATATAGATGTTGGAAGTTGTGATGTCCCTGTTCGCGGCGACAGCTGTGAGTTTAGGTCTGATTTGTTTGTAGTTGCGTCCTCGGTTGGTGGTGGTATTGTGTGCACTTAGTGATGTAGCTCTCTCTTTCGTAGCTATTGCAAGTCGTTAGTCAACGGGCAGAACCACAACGAAAACAAACCAGCTGATGTAGAGGCGGTGCCTATTATACCGATGCCCGGATAGCAGTGAGGTTAATCAGCCACAGATGAGTAAATAAATAAAAATCATAATCTTAGCATTTTTTTTCTCTTTTTATTTAACCTCTTGTGACGAAATTTACCATACAAAGGCAATTCACATAGTGATTGCTCGCCCAAAGTTAGTTGAGGTGGATTTTTCTTGTCTATATATTACGCCTTTCCGCCTACCCTCAGTAGTAGTACTTGGCCCGACACTTTGTCTACCTTAATAACTGACTATACGGTTATGAATATCTACTTCTGGTTACTATAAATGAAAAGGCAGTATGCCAAAAAAGAGAGAAAATAAAACCAATTTCTTCTAACAAATCCGCCCTCTAGGCTTCACAGCCCCTCTACCACGTCTAACACTTCCTCTTCCTGCCACCATGACGCCCCAACTAAAAAACTCAGCCGGCCATCTCTCGGCGACCGTTCCCTAGCTCCGATGGATCACAACTAACTTTCCTGGGCGGACACTCTGACTTACTCGGCCGAGCGGCGGAGGGATACATCAGGATCCAACTTGCCACAAAATCTGGTTAATTGACGTTTACTAAGGAAGTAAACTATGTAACATAGTTACTGATAAATTTACAAAGCATTTTATTCCATCATACCAGCTAAATATTCCTTAAGTTTATTAAATGGGGACATGCAGAGTCATCAATCTATCGTGGATCACCACCTTTTCAGTGTTGTTGCAGACGGCACTACCACCCACGTTGATCGAGAAACGTCCTGCAGAGCCCCAGCATTCCAGCACGTCCAATACGTGCCTCCAAGCGAGTGAACTCTGACCTGCCTGCCAGATAAATCCATCCACGCACAGGCTAGCTCAGAGCTAATTTGAAATTTTAAAAGCCAGCACTTCTCTGTACATGCTTCCAACCAAGTGAACTTTGACCAGCCTGCCAAATAAATCCCATTCCAGGAGAAGCAAGCTAAGAGGCTACTTGAGATTTAAAAAATCCAAACAAGGCAAAATATAAGAAAAAGTTACTGAGAAAAGTTGCTTGAAATTAAATTAGCTTTACAATGAGTCCAAACACGATATAATTACGAAACAATTGACACGTAAAATTAAATACTTTTCTCTGGCTATAACTGTTAAATTTTAAATTTTGAATAAAACTAATGTTAATTTCTCTACTAGCATCCCCAATTAATATTATGTTGGATCCCGCAGTATACATCCTTATCTCTGGTTAAGTTGGCCTACTTAATTTGTTATACACAATAAAATATTTTTATTATTATTTTATTATTAAATATTTTTATACTAAATGATAAGAGGCCAAGTAAGTGCTACGTGCCAGTGCACGTCACAATGTTTACATCTACATTACACTGGGCTGAAAATGTTATCAACAATATCTACTCATTAAACACACGGGTAAAGAATAAAATGTATAACGAATAGTAAAATAAGTTATAAATACCTGCGAGTTGACGTTTTTTAATACTGGTTTCTGTGCATCGACTCTTAATCTATACGACCCTCACTATTGCCATTACGTATCTCGTAAATATATACACATTAAAATTTAATTTGTAACTCAAAACCACCACACAAAAAACATGCCATAATGACACATGCAATTTAAGAATTCAAACTCCGTTCAGTTATACTGCCATAAACAACGATGCATTCAACAAAAACAATGTGTTTTCTTAGTGTATGAAACCAAAACAAATTGCTGTTTCTAAATCAAGATACACATGTTGGCGTTCGTAACACATAACAACTTACATATCAATGAGAAAACAGTCATTTCTAATACTTTTGAATGTGTTTTATCAGAAACCCATATTTATTGCACAACGGACAAACACAACGATGCTCTCCTCTTGTAACATCTTTGAACGCTTCCAAGCTAAGTGACGTAAACCTAACACTCTGATGCCACCAGTCGGTGAAATTATTAACTATGTCAGTACGCGGAGCACTAGACGCCATTCGCTAACGACTGTTGAATTTGAACGGCCCGAATTAATCACTTTCTACTGGCGCTGTTTAAGTAAAACTATACAGGCAGTAAGTATGTCAATATTATCATAAATAAATATTTTAAAGTATATTAAATACGGAGAGGTTGATTCCATTTGATGTTCTTTCAATAATGTTGTATTTAAATATAAAATACACGGAACTATGTGCGATAATTTGCTGCCAACTGTATAAGCAGTAATGTAACTGTTGTCAATGTTGAATTATATGCAGCAACTGCTAGTGATTTTTTTCAAAGGTTAAATCTTTAGTGCTCACTTTATTTCGAATGACCTATAGTATGCATTTGTGTGAGTGTCTCATGGAACTGAAAATCATAACGATAGCTCATCTGGTTTGAGCTACATACTCACTGAAAACACAATTCACCCCCTTAGGGGTTGAATTTAAAAAAACCCCATCTTAGTGCTAGCCTGAGGTGTCAGGTAAGTGGACTTTACACTCATAGACAGCGAGGTTATTAGGAACAAGGGTACACAACTTGGTACAATGACAAGAACTGGGAGAGAAGCCGACTATGGCCTTTGTTAAAGAACCATTCCAGCATTCGCCTGCCTCTCCAATGCTATAGATTCTAAAAATTTAATAATTTATCATAATTTACCCAGTTGTCTATTACTTAAACTTATAAGAAATAGACAACACACATTACAACAAAAATTGCTTATTAAAAATATATTAATGCAAGTACTGTTAATATTGACACACTCTTAGTTTACATTCTTCCCCCCCCCCCCTTCAACAATCATACACTTAATTTCATATTTTTCTACTAGAGTTCACTACAGAAGTATGTGTGTTTTGCTGAGGATGTTTTCACATCTGTATCAGATCTACCATGCTAGCATTCAGAAAATTCATGTTACCACAATAACAATACCAAAATTCTTAATTCATTTTACACAACAGCACAGAAATAAACAAGGTAGAACATTATTAATCATCTACTTCTGAAACTCAATCCATTAAACGTCTAAAATGTTTTCCATGAGAAAATTTCTATCTTGGTGCAAGAGCAATTTGTTAAACCACTCAACATGCACAGTGGCACCTGCACATACCTTCACTACACGACACAGACAGTGAATACAGCACGCACTGATCATCTATCACAATGCCATCATTCTAACTGCAGGCAATAAAATAAGGCAGGCCAAAAAGAAATTATGCACAAGCAGGTCAGATGATGCAGTGTCAAAAATGCACTATCATGTACAGTTAACTATGTACATATGTTGTTCCATAAAAACATTTTTTTTCTCTACTTTATCAGTAAATAAGTGTTTAAATAAAACCTAACTGATGTAGTTTTCAGACCCACAATGCTTTTAATACTCTTATCCTGTACAAAATTATTTATACAGGTAAATACCCAAGTGTCAAAAGTAACATTTATGACCTCTAAAGTAAGGTTAATTATACAGCAGGTGGGAAAGAAAATGTGTTTAACTATGGGAGAGTTTGGCACAGGAAAAAATTCTGCTGCTAGTTGTGCTGCACACTAACGTACCTAATAAAATATGAAACCAAAGTATAATTAATTTTTACGAGACATAAAGAGAGAAGTCGTGTAATTTAATTTTAAAGTGAAAAGCAAACAAATTTTGCCTTACAAATTATCAACTTTATGCAACTTAAAATTCAGGAAAGCTCTTTGATTGGTCAATTTACACCTCTTGCCGATACCAGCATTCAAGGGGCAGAAATTATCCCTGTGCCAAACTTTTAACATTGATCTTTCTAACCTATAGTAGAATTAGCCTTGCCTAAAGTTAATCCAAAAACTGTAGTAAATAGTACTAGTGCGAATGTATCGTCATTAGGCAAGTGTTGTGCGTTGAGTTTGACAGCACCAGATGTATACAATATGTATGACTTTTTCCTGTTCCGCAGGTCTAATAGCACTGGTACTGTACACGAATGACCTCACTTATAAGCTGTACGCTAAAATTAAATATGTACAAAACAAAGAATCCAATATTTTATCCACTCAGCTGTGGACTTTCAACAGTCAGTTAGCTGTAAACAAATATTATAGGACAATATGGTAACTGCAGTGTTTTATAACACTGAAGTGAGAGACATGTTATTTACTGCCTGAGCTGGATTTATTATCAAAATTCAAAACTATGCTTGTGGTGAAATGCTGCTTGTAAACTTCGGTTAATATAACGATCAGGTGTTGCTGCATGTAACAGAAAACAAATCAATAATTTATTTTTGTTACCGGTATTATTTGTCATTAAATTATTTAGAAGTTAACCTAATTCTGGCACAAAGGCCTTAACATAATTTCAATAAGAAATAAATAAACGTACACTAAGTGATAATACTTTACAGCTTTACTTATTAAATTAATTGACAAAACAGCAAGTCTGTATTATTACATTACAATTATATTTCGATTTATGTAACCAAACCACAAGCAAAACTAAACCTGTTGAAAGCAAATACAACAGCACTCCTATTGGTGGGAGCTGGAATATAATAAGTCTCGCGTTTTTGTTAAGACTTTACTATATTGTCGTACAATATTTTCATCTATTATGCAGGTCAGGATGAGGAACCACTACAACTAAACTATGCAGGGCGAGATGCAACAAACCTGGGCTACCTGCTTCCGACGCTCTCTTCAACACCAGCTCGTAGACACCAGAGAGGCGATTCGCCTCCGCATTGCGGTAGTGTCCGGAGAACAAGTGTTTCAACGAGCGTGGCCCTGTTCGAGCATCGCGGCCGTAAATAATCATGCTCAAGTCCTTTGTTATGATTGCTGGCCGGCCACAGTTCTCAACCTGTGACAAAAGGAAATTACCATTTGCCTATGAAAACATGTTTGGATTTATTTTGCTACTTATTTAAACTTACACTGCACTTAGCTGGTAAAAATATCTGTATAAATAGCCTTGCGAACGTTTATTTTATCCTGATGTGGTTATGCAACAAAGAATGTAACTTGACAGTCTCAATGTAAGTTTACAGGGCCACTTTATGAACATTTCAGTAACTACAGTGGCTGGTAAATAATACTGTGAAGATATTTCCTGCAAACATCATTTTCGGTGAACTTTATTTTCTGTTACAAAACTTAAAATGTATTACAACATGTCGACAATGTATTGCATTTATATGATACGCAAACTGGTTCTCATAAAAAATGTTAGAAGAAAAATTAAAACCTAAATATATTTCATTGTGTGGAATTTAATGTCTTAATAAATTAAATCATACATTAAAACACTCTAGTACAATTCTGTTTATTTACTTTTGTCTATTGGTAGGGTCACTGCCTCCAGTACTAGCTAGGAAAGGCAATTACACTTGCGAATACAATTTCCTGTCAAACTCAGAGCTAGAGACGGGTTGAGAAAGTGAAGTTTTCCAACCACTGCCTCCCACAATAGTGATCTGAGTTCAATTCCCGACGAAGTTCCAATTTGCATATTTTGAATGTGTGGCGGACATTGCAGTTGGCATGAAGGTTCTTTTCAAGGAACTCGTCTCTCTCTAACCTTCTCATTCCGCTGATGCTTTACACCCACCTTCACTTTATGTTCCCCAGTGTTGATGTTCAAGACAGTGATGTCACTGTATAGCCTTATACAAGTTTAGAAAAAAATTACTAAAAAAATTGAAGGTTAAAAATAAACAGGTGTCTGCATCCAACACAAATATAAGTCAATCTCTATGACAAGCAACAGATAGTGTGAAGGTCATGACGGGTAACGTGGCTCAGAAGCATACCTCCATGTAGGCAGAGATTGTCATGAAGACCTGCTCTCCACAGGGGGTGACCCTGTTAAGCAGCGCAGAATTGTGCAGGGAGCTGTCCCACGCGGCCTCGAAGCGGAACATGCAGCGGTCGTCTCCCGGCAGCTCGAGCCACTCCCCGGGAAACAGACCCAGCGACAGCACAGAGCTGTCATTGTCCTCGCTGTCGCACTCGGGCGTGCTGCGGATTCGGCCCACCACCAGCTCGCGCACATCACGCCAACGCAGCTCTGGTACAGCTTCGTGTACGATAGTGATGCGTAGCCTGCGCTGGATGCCTTGATGCAGTAGGAACACCCCCCGGCATGGCAGCTCATCTCCGTGGTCCACCACCGCCGGCACGTACTCTCCACTCGGAGCTACAATACCACATGTGCTAACTTCACATCATCATCATGTTGGAAAAAAAAAAAATTGTGATTTTGTATGTTGTTAAGTAAATTAAAAAAAAAAAGCATAAGCTAAATGGCTTACAAATAAAAGAATGCTTACACTACATGGTACCTAGAAAATAATTTAGCACTTACACAAGTCTTCCAAATTATTTTCACACTAAAAGCAGCCATGTAAAATAGTAATTCTGTGCAGTTTTTAATTCTCAAATTATTAAGCTTTAATACTGTATGCCATATTTTCATATGTCACTGTAAACATCAAACCACATTCTTATTGGCTAACACATGTATGACGTAGTTGTACTGTTTGCCGCCACTCGCCAGGCATTAATAGTATGTTTTGGAATTTTACACAGTCTTAAAAAACTCATCAAATATAATGAACACTGTTACTTAAAAGCTAACTTGGGAAATTTGCTCGTTAATACATGCATGGTTGCTGTTGCACACTTTTTATTTAATAATGTTCAGTGGTACTGGGTTGAGAGGATTGAATACAGCAAGGTAGCTCTCGAACATTGCAACGTTTTAGTGATAAGTTTGAGTTTGTCATCTAATTCAAATTCTGGAGTGATGATAACTTACTGCGAATTCATTTTATTGTTTCAGTTATGATTAAGAATAATAATTTTTGTTTTAAAAAGTCAACCGAATGAAGTTTGCATGCTTCTAAACACCTAAAGTGAACCTACTGAACTAATAGTTTGAATGTAATTAAGTAAACCTGGCTCTTACAGACTACTGATCGAGCATTCTTGGTATGTGAGTCGGGAAAATGATATAACAGATTAATTTATCTATCAAAAATCAAATACTCCTCCCAATAATTGTTACGTTTCTTGTCAGCAGTAGTGAAAGTTTCAGCCTGCAGTGCTGCCATCTATTGATGAATTTTGCAAAACCTCACCAACTTCTCGAATTATCGACCAGTCACAGGTGCCTTGACTCACCTCCTATTAGCTAAGCCATGGAACAGCAAAAACACAGGGAGTTGGAACAGATGTCGAGATTTGGTCACAACTTTAACTTAAAAGAACTTATTATAGGTGATTTGGAATAAAGTGAGCACTCAAAAAAGTCCTGATTAATTTCTATTTTCTGCCAGTTTATATTTTTCCACTGAATGTAAACATAAATATTGCCACGTGCTTTTATTTACATAGGCTTGCACAATTTTCACATCAATCTAAGGCTACACTGATTCGATAAAAATTTTATCTACAATATCTACTCATTAAATGCACAAGGGTTGAATATATGCTATAATCAATAGTATTCTTAGTTATAAATACCTGCGAGTTAACATCTATAACTCTGGTTTGTCCATAGACTCTAACTGATATAACACGCAATATTACCGTTACCGTATGAATCTCGTAAATGCGGGCATAAGTACATTTGAATTTGTAATTCAAAACTGCCACTAAAAACATGCATGACACATTCAATCCAAGAATTCAAGTTTCTTTCAGTTCTACTGCAGTGAACAATGACGATGCAGTGAACAGAAACAATAAATAACGTATTTTCTCGTGTGTGAAACAAATAATATATTCTGGTTCAACTCACTTTCGAGTAAGTGAAGCGGCGAAAACTGAACTCTGATGTCACCTGTCAGTGGAATTTTGAACTATCTGAGGCGCGGAGCAAGCGGCAATGTGCAACGGCCAAGTAGCATCACATTCTGCTGGCGCTAATAAAGTTAAATTATACAGTCAGTAGAAATGTCAATATGATCATAAATAAATATTTAAAAGTGTATCAAATACAGAGAGGTCTATTTCATCTGATGTTCTTTCACTAATGTTGTATTGAAATAGGAAAGTACACGGAACTAAATGTGATGATTCGCTACCAACCATGTAAGCAATAATTTAACTCTTGCTAATGTTGACTCATATGGAGTAACAGCTAGTAATTTTTTTCAAAGGTTAAATCTTTAGTGCTCACTTTATCCTGAATGATCTATACTGTATTTCATGCTAACGTTGTCATACTGTACATAATATATTCAAATAAACATTGCATACATAAACTGTACGTTTATTGCTAATAGCATACTGTTTCAGTGTTAAAAAGAATTCTAGTTTCTGACAGTTAAGAATAATTTCTTTGTTAGCAACCGTTTCCTTTCGATTTTTTCTCCATATACCAGGTGCTGACAGTCATGTAAGTGTGTTCGGTCAAAATTATGTAAATGTATTTTCAGGATGTGTGGTTCCAAAATAAAAACTTTCATACAACCATCATGATTTCTTTTAACAACTGAACTAGATCTCATATTGTTTTATGTATAAGAGAACTTTTTATTGAGCATTCAAGTTAATATTTAATTTCTTATCTTATTTCAAAGGAAAAGAAATCCATTTTGTGTTAATGGTATGATAATGAATAATAGAAATTGATGCGCTGCAGCACCATCTAAAGGCAAATTATCTGTTTCCCTATATCTCTAAAATATTCTCAGTGTTCAAATATCTATGTCCACCAATTTTAATGGCGGTTGGTTCAACGGCATAGAAGTTAATGCATTGCAGTACCATCTAGTGACGAGTTGGCGATTTAGAGGAAAATTGACAGTGTAAAAACCTTCTCCATGAAAAAATACATGTATGTGCCTAGTTTTATGGTGATTTATGGGGATTGGGCAAACTGTGTTTGCGTTTATCAATGTCATACATACAGTACGTATATTCATACTTATAACAAACCTAAGGTAACTAAAGATGCTGTATCCATGAAACAGTTCATGTTATAGTAGTCACAGAAAATTCATACCTGATGACTCTTGCACCCATTTAGTACCAACATCCATTTATTTATACGTATTAGAGTAGAACCCCAATTTAACAAAATGCCATGGGACCCGAAAATGTTTACTCTAAATCAATGTTTCGTTAAATTCGACTTCACACCCCCCTCCCCCTCCAAAAAGAAGTTTATTCCTCTGGCATGTTTTGTCGGAATTTTACATAATTTCAAAAAAAGTATATTGGCTCAAAACAATAACAACAAAGCAAAACAATAATAACACGCATTTACCGCAACAGGTAAAAAAATTGGCGAAAAATCTTCCAGTGGAACGCTTGGCGAGCGTGCGCATGGTGAGTTAGGCTATTCCTGTGCGTGCCATCAACACATGAGAAGTGATGAAACACCGCCAAGCTGTCAATATCTCCGGCCCACTCCACCAACAAAATTAAGGAAAATCCCATGAAAATTGGTTAAAAAAAATTTTTTTAATAAAAATTAAATTAAAAGTTTGCGAGATAACTGTAAAATAATAATTAAATATGTGCGGCGGCCATTGTACCTTGTATGCAACCGCGCTCGTTAAACAAACTCGTGTTGGTCTGCTTGGTAAAAATGCTTCGCACCCGAGCGTTTTTTTAGCATCAGAGAAACAAATTATTTATGTTTACGGTAATAAATTTGTTGTAAAAATTCTACATAAATAATATTACGTATTATTTTTATAAAATCAATTTTTTTATCACGGGACGTGAGTGTAAATAATCACGCTGCACACCACTGCATTCTATCGGTACTAGAATTGATCAATAGAGCGCGCGGAACTGCAACACATTCTAACGGAGACGCGAAGCACTATCTGTGAATTAGTTCTTGTTGCTGTCCACTGCCGCACTGTGTTGCTTAACAAGCGCACGCCTAGATCCTCATCCTGGCAGTTGGCTAGTGAACGAGCATCTAGGTATCCAGTCTCAAGGAAACACCCGTACAAAAGATTGCCAAAACGATATTGTTGAGTACAGAATTAATTTGTGAAACAATAGAAATAAATAATAAGTGTGTACGTACCCAGTTCACAGATTTCAAACCACACAAGTACATCATACTTGGCATGAACTTGGCTCGTACTTGGAGACGGTAGAACACCAAACTTTGGGGAGCGCACAGGTTGACTGATGGGTATAGAAGGAGGAAGCATTCTTTTTGGTGGCTGGCGAACACTGAAAAAGTAGGTTTAAAAATAAAAATGGTTTTAAAAATTTTTACAAGGAAAAAAATACAATTGCACAATCTGGTACAGTAATACTTACTATTGGCCACTATCTTGTTTTGCATCTTTGTGCAACGGGTGCTGCTGGTAATGCCCAAACACTTCAAACACTATAGGCTGAGATTTGAGGTATTCCAGGAACGATTTTGTCACAGTAACAGTTATCTGCAAGTAAAAGTATCAAAAACACAATTAGCGTATGTATGACATCCTTCAAACAGAAATTGAACTGTGTCAGATCTCGAGCCGCTACCATAGTATTTCGTGAAGAAACTAGATTTTTTTGGCAAAACCATACAGACATACTATAATTAAAAGAAAACATAATATGTAGTTTTATATGAAGAACAAATCAACTTCACCTGTAACATCAACAGATTATTGCCTCCTGCCCCATCTAAATACTCTTTGAGTCTACAAAAAAAACTTCCTAATAACAAATACAGAAAAAAAATATGCTTTACATGAATGCAGTTTACAGTAGTACCCTGATTTAACAAAATATGATGATCCCCAAAGATACTGTCACTAAAAAAGTCGATATTTCGTAAAATACAAGTTCGTTAAATATAAAACCTTAGGTCACAGTTCCCGAAAATCTTGTCACCAAATCAATGTTTAGTTAAATTGAGTTCATAAAGTTAATATCTATAGCAACAGTTGAAGACGAGTAGCACTCATCAGTTGTGAGTTCTGGTAGTATTGTACCTTTTCCATTAAGAAAGATAAACAATACCACCATACAAACACTATGAATTTAATAAAGTTGAATTTTGTGCCATAATATTCACACTCTTCAGCTGTGTAAGTAGCACGTAAATGTCTCATATTGTTCTCTATTGTATTTGCTATACTGTACCTAATCATACAATACGAGGATGCCTGTACACAAAATATTAAATTTGCGGTACACTGATTACAAAACATGTACATGATTTAGAAAACCATTTTACTCATCACAATCTAGGAGGTGATATCTTCACAAAACAAACAAATACATATTTCAGATAAAGGCCATAATTTCTGTACACAGTTCAGAACAAACCTAATTTTCCTTTGATAACATCTTATGCACTTCTTAAAATGTGGCACAGCTTTGTGATTTTTAAGTTAAGCCTTCACCAATGGTTAACAAACCAAATTAAATCTATATATTGTCATCTACTACAGTGCCTACAAACTTGTGTTTCTAAACTGAGAGTGTGTACAGAAAATAATGAATCCAACTAACTCTGAAGAGCTCATACATGAAATAGTAACATTTCCTTCCACTTACATTCTGAACATGATAAAAACCTATAGCGCCTCCTTTCCCAGGGTTTTTCGCTGGCTCAGTAGAGAATGCTTCATCATGTCGGTGAAGGAAACTGCAAGGAAAGAAATACAGTACTGAAAAGCAGTGACACGAGCAGACTTCAGCACATAATACCGTGTCATTATTATTCTCGTTTCTTTGAATGAACATTTACAATGGGTCTTACAAACCAGTAGTCATCATGATAAAGTAATTTCGATTTTTTGATGGCTTGCAAAATTAATGAGCAGAAAACTGTTAACAGCCAGCTGATGATGTGTAAACATAAGGGAAGGCACGATGTTGTCCGTGTATGCACAGGACACATTAGTGTCAGCACTAATCTTTTTAGTACCCAGCACATTTTAAAGAGGTGAAGAGGGAATTTTTCCCACCTTCCTTTTCATGGGAACACAGAAGTACATATCTGCAGGTAATCCTCATAAATATGTAGATGTGCAGAGAAAAAAATAAATTGAAGTATTCAAAGTATAAAAATGTAGACTCTTTTCAGTTTATGGAATTTGCGCATTACTAGAACAGCACCCAGCTAGTTGGCTTGATGTTGCACATGTAACCATAGAATGTACAATGTATCTGCGAGCAAACACATGATCTCTCAAACGTCTTAAGAAAAAAGAGAGCAGTGATGAAAGACAAGTTACATAATGAGTGTGACTTTTCAAAATGTAATTAAAACAATTTAAAAAGGCAAAAGAATGTATGTACCACATTGCAGCTAATGGATTTGGACAGTGTGAAATTTTTTTTCTGTAACTTAAAATATGAAGACAAAACTGTAGTAAAATGTCTACAACAATTTTCATAATGAGTCAACCACTGTCTCTATAAAGTTTGCAGGACTGGTAACAGACACTTCGTCATGGATAAGATATATAGTAGTAGTTTGCCAGTGTGACTCACTTGAACTGACAGAAGATGTCCGCGTACTCTGGAGAAATGCCGACGGCCTGCAGGATCGTAAGCCTGAAGGTGAACGAGTTGCCCAGCTGTAGGTGGTCCGGAAGATCTTCCTCCTTCACATCTGACGACACTGAGCTGTCTCCGTGGCCACTGTCTGCATCACCTTCGTGTTCTGATATCAAGTAACATTCCTAGCACCACTCCGAGAATATAATACAGTCAGTTTCTTAACTCTACCAAGCTAAGAAGTATATTTTAAAAGACAGCTTACAGCGAGAATACAATCTACAATTTACAATCTGCCTAGCAAAAAAACACACATTCTAACCATAACATTACCCTATCCATCATACATGTGTGGCACGTCATTCAGGAAATGCAGAGATCAACTACCTCTTGCAATACATGTATGACAGAAACTCGCCTTCAAGTTTCTCTTTCATGGTCTCCTGGATGTTGACTTGGCCTTCCACAACTCTTTCATCAATGGTGCGGTCCAGAGGCTGGTTGTTGGGAGGAACACTTCGCTTGCGACCCCCGATGAACAGCTCATCATCAAATGAGATGCGAGCAGACTGCCGCACTCCTGATGCGTAGTCCACATTGTTCTCTTCTGAAAAAACAACAAAGTGTTTACATTAAATGTATGTCAGTTAAGGATCAATTAAAGAATTGGTAACCATTATCCGAGGTTCAGAATGAGAGTTGGCTTGGCATTTCTACCATATTATGTAACACATCTGGTCTACAATCTAATGTTATCACTGTTCTATTTCTACCATATTACTGTATGTAACACATCTGGTCTACAATCTAATGTTATCACTGTTCTATTTCTACCATATTATGTAACACATCTGGTCTACAATCTTATGTTATCACTGTTCTAACCTAGTGTTACTGAAATGCTTAAATATTTGTAACATTTTCTTCTAACTGTTGTCCCTCACTGTAATACTGTTCCCAAATCTTATGCAGATACAAATATAAACACTGAACAATATGTCAACATACTGTACTTTGTGTCAATAACATTTTCTTATGTTAAACATATGTGTAGGTTTATATGTTAACCACAAATATAATCTGAATTATTTCACAGTCTAATAAACACCACTATTTATGGGTTTCTGCATACAAAAAGTTTATTATGTAAGTCACGAAAAAGCAACTGCCTACTGTAATTACCAGTATGTGTCTAGCTGAAATTTCAGTCACAAGATACCTAAAGCTGGTGGTAGAAAATTAAATTAAAATCTTAAGAATTAGTATATTTGTTTGCAGGCACTCTATGATGAGTAATTTACCTGATTGTGTAACCAAAACTCTTTTATTATTTGATTTGGTCATCCTGTAAATATAATTAACAGTTTATGTCTTGGTTATTTATTATTGCCTCAAGAGACATATTTCAATATATTTGAGTGAAAAATAGTCAACTGTAACTACAGTATACGTAACATTTACATTATCACATAACCACACAATAAAATGTGTCGTCTATCTGTAGGTCTATTTGGTGTTTGTTCACTCACCTGCAAGTACAGTTGTGTGCATATGTACGTACTTGTACATTTTTATTTGAAGACTTAACCAAAATATATATTTCGTATTCACTTACGACAAACTATTATGTATAGTGAACTCATGTTTATGTTAGCAAGTACAGTAATAGAAATTTACAAATTTGGCTGAAAGGAAAAATAACACATGGCTGTCTCAAACATGCTTTTAACCTGAATAGTCTACAGATATGTATCATGAAAGTGTAACAACATGCTTCAAAACATAAATAAAGTCACATTTGATTCAGGTCATACATGATCACATTACACCTCGTACACAAAATTTAAATAAAAATAATAAAGCACCCAGAGTAGATTTGAAGCACAAGCTGCATTAAAATTTGTGATGAAAAGCAAACAATCCTTTAAAAATCTAGTTTTCCCACCACTTTCAAAAGGTATCATGGCTTCAATAGATTGTATCAGGGTCGAGGCGGTGTCGTCAGAACACCCTTTCACCACGACGATCCAAGTTTGATTTCTGGCAGAGTCAATTCTGATTTTTAGAGTGTGGGAAACGTTGTGGATGCATTTGGCTGGCAGGTTACCTCGGAGCACTCCTGTTTTGCTTCTCCATTGCAGGGCCATATCAGTGTTTGACAGACGGGTTCACAATTTATAAGTCTGTCAATCGGGTATGTGATGTCCAGCCCTTGGGTACCCTCTCCTTACAGATCATATTAGTTATAAACACGTGAGATGTGCTACGTATCTACAAACTATGTCTCGTTAGGCAACGACCCATAATTTATACTGCTTTGACAATGGTAATTTTTTAATCCTAAACAAGAGTCGATATCAAAAAATTGTTGTACAGTTTTGTTGAAAAACAGTGTACTATATTATGCAACTAAAAAATTTCTCAAATCTGTGAAATTTTTTGCCTAGAAAAATCTGACTGCACAGAAAAGACAATTTATAACAAAACTGTATAACAGTTTTTCGATATCTGCTCTCATTTAGAATTAAACAAATAATTATTGTGAAAGCAGTAGAAATAATGGATCATGGTCTTAAAAAACAAATATAGTTTTGACTCACCAATGACTGGCTGTACGGCCACTTTGAGATACCCTCGTACATCGCCTTTCTCGTTGACAATGGCCACTTTGTGGATCAGATGTACAGGATACAGAAGATTGCTCAAATAGACAAATGCCCTGAAACCAGAGACAGTTACCCAAAACACAGTTCTCTTAATTAATGTACAGTTTACAACTCGTAAATGCACACATTTGCACCTTCAAGCAGGGCTAACATGATAGCAGGTTCAACAAGACAGACGAAAGGAGCCTGTTGATAAGTAGTTCTATTTATTACAAATAATTAGTGAATTAATATATAAAACATGCAAGGAAAAAAACCATAAGATTCAGGTACAAAAATATAATTAAAATAACAAATAAAAAAAAAAAAGCATCAAATTTGTAAATGTAAATTCAGTACCACACAGAAGTAAGAGTTTGATAATTTAAAAGATTTTATAGAATAATAGCCAATTTATTTACCAACAATTGAGGCATTGACAATGAAAAGGAGCTAAGTACCATTTTTTGCAAAATTATATTTTGCAATGAAAATATTCTAAGTCAGAATGCCAATGCACTGGAAAAGAGGTAAGTGCCTATCATATAAAAATATTGTTATATAAGCAGATGGTAAGTGGCGATGAGTTAACTCCATTTCATTTGGCATAGAGGAGGAGGTAAGAGCCACAACATTAACAGGTTGTAACCTCATGTTTATGGTGATTTTTTTTTTGTGGTTTTGGGCAGTTTGTGTGGTTAAATGTTTACCTCATGTCACATTATCAACTATATATGTTTCACATTTTTATACTCATGTTTTAACTTCATATTTTACTGAGTGAGTATAATGCCACATTGTTCCGAATATGTATCCAACGTTTTGCAGTTCAGCCAACCTAGGTCGGTTATTTACCTCCTTGTTACGTTTACTATGGTATCAATTCTGTACGTATTGAATGTATTGAACTCGTTGGTACGTTATCTATGGTATTGAAATGTTCACATATTGACCTCTTTGTTACTGTATCTATGGAAAATATTCAGTATGTTTATGTTAATGTGTTTATCTTTCTCGTGAAGATGCCACTAAAGAAAAAAAACTGAGAGCCATTTTCCTGATAAGGTAAGTGTACTCGAATTAGGGTTAGATTTATTGTACGTACATTAAAATTTATTGAATTAATTGTCATTACCAGTCAGATGTAGTGGTATTGCTACAACGGATAAAAATATGCGCAATGTTTTTGTTCCAGGCCAGCTGCAAATGCCACTACAAGTGCAACTCACTCACAGCTAATGATATCCGGATTCTTCATTCGGAATTCAGCAGTTTAACCCCAGAAGCTCAAGGTACGTATCTAATGAGTTGCATTAATCTGAAGCCAATTACTCGCAGGTATCATGGAAAATATAATGATCCTTTGAAAAGTAGACGGCAAACATCAGCGACATATGATGTCCCATCTAAAGATGGAAACGTGCAAATTTGCAACAAACCATTCAGAGAAATATTTATAACTTCTAAAAAGAAAAATGAAAATCTACTAAAACGTTTGAAGAAAGGTCAAATGAATACAGATGGTTGTGGTCAGAATCCGACCTCGCAAAGAACAACATAAACATGTGATGATAAATGTCTCATAAAAGACCATGTACGCCCATTTCCAAGAGAAGAGAGCAATTACTCTCGTCACAAGTCCTCGAAGGAATGCTTAAGTCCTGACTTAAGTATTCATAGAATGTATGTTGCATGTAAAGAAAAGTATCCAAATTCAGGTATTGATGGAATGTACTTTTGCAGGGAATTTCCCAATTTAAGTTTCAAAAGGCCAAGAGCAGATACCTGCCGAACTTGCGATAAGTTAACAGCCGAAATTCAGTCTGCAGTTGGAGTAGCAAGACTCCCCTTACTTTGTAAGCGAGAACTACACCAAAGAAAAGCTGAAAAAGCACTGAAACTTCTGCCTTCCTCGATTCTGCAGTCTCAATATCCATCAAGTTCAGTGACAACTTTGGCCATAGATATGCAGCAAGTTATGTTCACCCCTACTTTGACACACAGTGATATGTTTTATTTGAGACAACTTTCAAATTACAACTTATGTATCCATGTAGGGAACACTTCTAGATGTTTTATGAGTATGTGGCATGAAGGTATTGGAGGATGAGGAGGAAACAAAGTTGCATCCTGTTTACTCAAAGTGCTTATGTCGCAGTTCACCCCCAACAAACACCTAGAAATATGGTGCAACAACTATGCAGGACAGAGAAAAAATAAAATGGTGTTGATTGCTATTGTTATTCTTGTAGTTAAGGGTTATTTTGAACCATAGATTTGAAATATCTGATTTCAGGACACTCATACATGCCTTGTGACCGTGATTTCGGTGCGATAGAGAAAATGAAGAAGATTTGTAAATGTATTGTACCAGACGAAACTCAGGAGATGGTAAGAACATCAAGACTGCACAATGAGTTTATTGTGGTTCCAATGAAGAGACCAGACATTTTTATTGTGGTCTAGCAAGTGACAGTTTTAGCAACACAAGTTCTTTGCAAATATCTTCTAAATCATGGATTCAAGTGCCTGCTCCATGTAAAAACAAATGAGAGCTTCAATGAGGTGGAAGACTGGGAGAAGAAAGACATCTTCAAGAAAGGAAAGTACAGCAAGTTTAAGGATATGAAGGATTTTGCCATACAACGGAAAGCTCTGTCACTTACTGCAGGTAAAAAGGAAGGTATACTGAAAATGCTGCCGCACATGAACCAAAAGTATCACAAATTTGATCAATATTTGTGTTAATAATGCATTCACATAAGCAGTAGTATTGTAATTTATCATTTAGTTTTGTTGGTCTGTGACTGAGGCAAAAAGAAGCTATTTACTGACAATGTTTCGTATGCTCCAATAATATCATGGAATAGAAATTGTCATTTTTGTTTAAAAAAAAAAAAGCAATACAAGAATCTATACTTTTGTAACTATGTATTTAGTGTGTTCACATGTTAAAAATAATATTTATTATATTATTAACTTCATAAATCGTTCTACATGTGCACATTTATTTACCTAAACAGTTTTTAACTTCTCCTGTAAAATATATAAAATGGCACGTACCTCCTTTTCATTGTCAACGCCTCAATTCTTGACCAGTGTCAAAACACTAATGCTGACGTTGCACTTTATATGACAAGGCCATATTGTCTTGCACCCCTAGTGTGAGGCATTGCTCGGTAACATGGGGTGGGGCCCCATCCTCACCAACTTGAGTGAATGATTGTGAACATATAGCAACACTTCTGTACCAAAATTAGTGCCTTCCTAGCCAGCAATTCCCTCTACACTGCCGGGCTCTACCTGCCCCTCCACTGTGGGGCACGGACATCTTACCCCCTCTCCCACATTCATTACTATGGGACTCTGAAAACCCCACATTGTGAAAGCACTGCTTTCCAGTGATGGGCTGAATGTAGTCTGTCTCATGTAAGAACTATAGTTTATGACAGTTGTGTTGGCAGTCCTTTATATATAATGCTTTCCACTGCCACAAATGATTTACAAACAAATACACTCAGCTTACTGTCAAACTATCCAGTGTATGAAAATACTACATAAAATATTTTGCCATTGGAAAATTTGTTCTCATGACAGCCCTCAAAACTACAATAACACCAAGACGGGTAACCCTTTTCCAATTCCCATCATAATGCACCTGATGAGATGCTCACCTGCCCACCATGCGAAACCATGGGAAGCGGTCGTAGAAGGGATCGCCACCCGTCAGAGACTCAATGTTGTAGTCGGGAGAAGTTGGTGACAGCTCTGCCTCATTATGGTACATCTCTCGCATCAGCTCCAACCTCTGCCTGCAATCCCATGACCAACATTACTGCTGCGAACTCTAAACGCACAACATATGTAACACATGTCCCACTGAAATTGTGACATAACAGTGAGACACTGATGAAAACCTACTTTCTTTGTCAGTGCTGATATAAATGCAAAATGTAAATAAAAGGCTTAAAAATAACACTTTTAGGAGGTGTGAAAGGTAGGAAGCTTAGTAAAAAAATCTTAAAAGTAATGGACATGAGAAGTAGTACAGCACTTCTAAGAATAAAACATATTCTTGCACAGAAGTGCAACTGCAAATTATTTGAGCCACACCAATAATATAAATTACAATACTGAGTGGTGAGTGAACTAAAATATATGGCATCACACTGCTAAGGCAGGGGAGCCCCTGTGCATCTACCATTCTTCGTGAAATGACATGAAAGCAGCAATGGAATGCAAGGCTAGCAGAAATGGGAACACCATGAGAAAACCAATGTGCAATGAATAATTATAAATTGCAAAGCAGGGCCAGATTTATGCATCTAGGTGTCCTAGGCCTGTCTCAGCACCCCTGTGTTTCCATCCTTCGTTAACGACTTGTGTCCTTACCCATTTTCAACACCGTATTATTTAAAATTACTGTCCTCCTGCTATGCAAAATAACAAAAATACTAATGACATAATAATTACTTAACTTAGCTCCAATGCAGCTATAAATATTTTACAAAGCACCACTGCATTCTCCATGTGGGCCACCTTATCTACTGATACGGGAAGTTCCACTGAGCTGGCTGTATCATCTTTCACAGTTGTAACAAAACGTGAATGGTGTGAGGGGTGTTTGGTCATTGACAATAATCAATACTTTCCATTCATAAGGGCCTCGTCTGTTTACAACAGGTGAAATGACTTAGTTCACAGAAACCTAGCAAATTGTTTAAGTAGTAATCAAAATGAGGACCGAAATCAAATATATGTTCAATACAAAAACTCTGACATGCATAAAATATGACGTAGTAGTAAAACAGTTGCTCACAAATTTTCTTGACTGCATACATTATCTGATCAGACATACAGGTTTTAAGTACACTAAATGTAATACAATTTTTGCACAAATAATTTCTGAGTAGAAGCTGATACCCAAGCAGGTTAGTACAACTAAAAACCCAGTAAACTAATAGACCATTCACAATAGACATAGCCCAAGTAAAATACATAGCATAAGAAAGTGAATATCTGTGATAGAAACAGTGATTTTCAAATCCAGAACGTAATGAAACTTATGTAGCGTAGTGTAACTTACTTTGTAGGCATTAAAGACGGTTATTCCCAACTATCTTAACCCCAGTTTTTTCATGTAAAATGTCATAAAAGCTGTTGGTGCAAAATTTTTTTGCAACAAAAAATTATTTCAATTATCATCTAGTCTTTATAATTTAGTCAGAGAAGAACTGTTTTGTACCAATTATGCTGATTTGTTTTAGACCGATTACGTTGCTCTGCTGTGAAAATCATGTTATTTAAATTATGTAAATTGTGGATGAGTCTTAGAATACATATTTGCCTGTTAAACAAAATTATTAATATAGCCTTCTTCTCAATCACACCTTTGTGACAAGTACAATTCAAAACACAGATACTCTTTAACATATCAAAATTATCACTTTAGTACACAATATTGCTCTGCAATCTTAACAGTTGTAAAGTTTGTATTTTACATAAACTGTATATGCCAAAAAACAGTACTGTAATGAATAACCACATGCAGTATGCTACTATGTATTTAAAAAAGAAGATTACAGTTTATGAATATAGTAATGTGTTTTAAAAGCTTCTACAAGCATTTGAGGAATCACTTTACCACAGAGAGGTTTACAGTAAAAATAAGCCCAAGTGCCAACAGCTAAGACAAATGAAGAGACTGTTTGACTTCGAAAAATTATGAGGAAGAAAGTTGAAAATAATAATAAAATATACAGGACTCCAATAACTACACAGGCACCTATTTTGGAACAGGAAAAAGGCAAAAATTTCCCATCTATCCAGACTCAAGGACGTGAGCTGAAGCTTTTACACTCTCTATGTAATCCACAGAGAGAAATTCTGATACTTCAAGCATCACTGTTGCTCCCCCAACCCCATCCTCCACACAAAAAAAAAACCTGGCAGAAAACAGTACATTCCAGCATTTTGGGTCTGTCTTATTCACATGACATTGGAGATTATTACCCCTCTGATCTAAGCACATGGCCCATACAAAAACAATAAATTAAATGAGTGTTGTTTACATTACAGTGAACTATTTATATTTCAGAATCTAGATAACCTGGATTTTGGATCAATCAAAACAAAATTTCAACAGAAAGATAACTTTGACACAGTATATATTTATGGATTTCAAGTGACCCCCCACAGAATTCATGGCGACATAATTCCTGCAAACATCTGTTAATGTTAGTGGCTACACAGAAATGAGTGTCTATGTTTCATACAAATTGTAAATTTTACTAAAAAGTCTGGTTCGTAGAATTTTGATTGCAAAACAAACAATTTCAAACATAAAAGAGCAACAAAAAAATTAAGTCTTGTCTTGTCTTAAGTGATTTCATCAAAGAACAAGTTGGGTCATGGTGCGTGATGTAGGGATAAAGGTGGTAACCGACACATTGATTAAACACATGACAATTAATGAACGTCAACTGCATTTACTACACCAGCACTGAATTAACGATAAAAGGACATTTAGAGAAGGATACACAAGATTTATTCAGCTGCAGGCTGACATCACATGACAACATGGCCACACACCCTGGTGTTGGAAGAAATCTCACTGGAACCTCTGCTTAATACAGCACTGGTTCTTTTACTGGGAAATTGATTAAGAAGGTTGCGTATCTGAGAGTTGAACATTGTTGCTGTGGGTTAAAATAAATTTTTTGCAAAACTATTTATTATCTGTGCTTCAAATGCACAGGTCTAGGAAAAAAAAAACAATTCAGAGGAGTATTACAAGTACATTGTAAACATTACGCGCATCAAAGAGTTTTTGTGCCTGTACATAAAATGACAATTTCACAAAATTGTATACCAAAATTATTGTCAAGAATGACATCAACATGAAACCATCTAAAGATCCTAAAATGAACTTTGATAAAGAATTTTTATCTACAAAATTTATTTTTTGAGTTCAAAGTCCCAAAGTTCCAGTAAGCCAATGAAAACAATGAGTTGAAGTTCAGCGCCTTGTACGTAAGAGCAGTGGGGCACTAAGTGTTTGCTCCAGTGTTGCCCGTATAATTCCTGAGCTTCAGTGCAACCAACTAGTAATACTGTAGCATTTCCTCGTTAAACTTGGTGGAGAATTGTATCTGTGGGTATTGGCTAGTTGTGGGTCGTGCTAAAACTGCAAGCTCCAATGTTTTCACTGTGTCTGAAAATGAACACACAATACCGCAAACTTTAACAAAAGTACCATACCTGTATTTACCCGAAAATAAGACGACTTTGTATATGATACCCCTACCATTTTACTTGGGTCTAGAGGAAAAAATTAATTTTTTCTTATGAATTTAAAAGGCCAGAAAAATTTTAATAGTATTGAAACATAAATTTTCTTACATTCTGTTGGTTAAGTAGATGAAATACAGTACAATTTCCAACCATCAGACATAGTAGTAGAAATTAGATTAAGTCTAGCTGTTGAAAATAATGTACTATTTACATAAACCAAAACCAAATACACGTAACGCACTGGAATGAGCACTTAATTTGAAATGGCTACTTTTAAGTAGGTAAACATTTATTTTCCAAATGTTCTTACATTTTATTACATCAATACATGTGTGAAATGCCAAACAAATGCATTCATAATTAAAACACATAATTGTGACGACCCCGAGCTTTTGGGAAGTAAAAATTAGAATAAAACGTAGTATTACCGTATTTACTCGTGTATAGCACGCACTTTTATTCCAAAAGAACTGATAAAAATTCAGGAGTGCCTACTATACTATACACCGAAAATAGAAAAAAAAAAATACTGGAAAGAAAGATTAGTGGTGGATTGAGTGGTGGTGAGAAGGGGTGGGGTGAGAAGCCGAAGTTAAAGCTGTAAAGCTGTAAATTGATGGGTGTCAAGAGTAGGAAGCAGAGAAAAAAAAGCCCCCCCCCCCCAGTTGGTTTATGATTGGGAGGGGGGTGACCAGCTATCTTTTCATGGGAAAGAAAGGAAGAAAAAAGAGCATCATTCTTTTTTTTTCCTCCACCCCCTCAAACAAACCAGGAGAGATAAAAAAAGTAAGCTTGCTGCTGTCACTGCATGTTATCTTAGGGAGTTAGGGTATCATAGTGGCATGGTGGAGGAAGGGAGACATGCTGGAAGTGGCTGGCACAGCAGAGCAAGAGAGAGAGAATGTTGTTCAGGCACACATGTACAAGGCAAGGGCTGGCAGACAGCAAGCGACCTTGGCAGAGAGACAAGCAACCCCACCCCTCCTGGCTCGCCACCACCCTCTCTGCCTTCACATTCTTACAGTGTGAATGTTTCCTTTCTTCCCCCCTCCTCCCTTGACCATTTTATCACAGCCTCCCTCATGCTGTTTCATCTGGCTCATCCTCCCATGTTTTTTTACATACTAGTGAGGCACTAAAATTTTTTTCCCTGTAACTTGTTGCAATCAGTTTGTTGCCTCCCATACAAGCCAATGTTATGAGCACTGTCTATGAAGGTAAGGTCTTTGCACTGAGAAATAAAGTGTGACTCCTTTTTGTCGCAGCGTTAGTAGTCTTTTAGTGGAATATTTGTGTTTTTTATTTGGTTTACCAATATTTCACAGCTTAAAATGTGTAGGTGTTATTGGAATTGCCTGTATTATAGAAAAAAAAATTAATCCAGTTAATGTACGTGCAATTTTGTATTGGAACACCTTTTCAACCATAAAATTTAGTTTTTCAATATTTTACATGTAGACACACATTGCAACGATTCTAAAATTTTGTAGGGCAGGAAAGAATAGATTTTGTTTGAATGTGTTTCCTAAAAGTCCTAAAACAATAGTATATAGCTGGTTTTTTTTTCAGATGACATATAAACAGTTCCACACACATGCCAATGCATTTATGGATACGAAACACATATCTACAATACCAGCTTACCATATTAACATTGTTTTATATAAATAATTGTACGAATTGTTACACCACCAGATGTACAGTGAAATCTCATTACAAAGTACTTGAAGTGAACTTAAAAATTCATGCTTAGTATTGAAAATGCTTTAAACTGAACAGTTACTAAATTAAAAACTCTTTCTAGGGGTTTGGAATTATGTACTTTATAATGAAAAGTACTTTATACTGAAGTACTTTATACTGAGATTTCACTGTAGACAAGGCAAATCTTCCACCAAATTACTACTAGTGCCCAGTGTCAAAAAGGAAGTTACTTTCTCTTGCTAGAAAGCATACGCAGTGTCAAGACCCCTTCCTCTTAGACCATGGTTATGAGCAAAGGTATACTAGGTCTAATTGGGTACCAAAAATGTTTGCACGAGAAGTCAAAGCTGGAATTTAGCTTAAATAATGGTTAGTGTTGTGAGTGGCTAGGAGTTAAGTTGGCACGAGTGAGTAAAAGAAGGACAAAGGAAGCAGTGTGTAAACATGGAGACATTGGAGTGACATTGTAGTGAATGGAGAGTGAATAAAGAGACGTACAAAAACATAACATGGCGCAGTCGGTAACTAACAAATGTTTGGACAAAGTACAGTGAAGTAAATGGTTTGAGGCGGTAAGTAGTTGTTAGTTCTGAAATAAGTTTTACGTGTAAAACAAGAAACACCGAACAT
>PNEQ01001385.1:5371-16991 GCA_003012365.1 Medauroidea extradentata
TGATGCAATTCCCACTCCTCCTGCTCTACTTTCCCCTCCTTAGCAACCCTCCCATCTGACCCCTACCTGTTTGCCTTTTCCCCTCTTTTGGATTTTGCATGCGCATGCGTAATAAGCTGAGCTGAATAAGTATTGTTTTTTAACCTGAAGCCTCACTTCTTCTCTTCGACTGGTTCAGAATGGCCGTCCTTTTGATGGGCCATAATAAACTGCACACGTCATGGAACAGGACTTCGATTCGTACAAGGTATTGATCAGCTCCATTCACGATTCACTATTTTTCAAGTTACTGTAGGTACGTTTGTTTTATGATTATGTTCTTACAGAAAGTTCAGTTTTGCTTACTAATGCTCGTACTTTGCTGCTCTTGGTTTATGCTTACTGAATTGTTAATTGAATGGAAGTACTACAACTCTGCAGTTTTAGTCTCAACTCCAGTTTTGTTTATAACTATTGCGCTTAGTTCAGTGCAAACTTTCCAACTCCCTCTCACCACTAGCAAGTACTCCGTAAGCAAATTCCACTTCCTCACCGACCTCATAATTTGAATTTTCTCACTACTATTCCCTCTTCCTCTAGGTCTATACCTAAGTTCCATTCTTCCTCACCAGCCTGCCTCTGCTTTCTTGCATTTAGGCCTATACTCCACCCACCTCGCTGCCTGTCTTTGTACCTTCTCCAGCTCCTTCACCTCCAATTCCACGTACGGGTCCAGTTCTGCTGTTGCATACTCTAGCATTAGCCACACCATTTGAAAATTTACATTTTCCTTCACAGTGCTACCAAACATCGAAAAAGGACATTATGAGAAACTAAAACTCTTTAGAATCGTTCAAGCATGAGCATGTTACCAACGTCGAGAGCTGGAAACACTAGTAAAATTCATTTTACATCTCTGTTTTCTATGTGATTATACATTTAAGTGCTAAATATCTCTTAGGCTAATAGTATGAGAATGTATTTATAAATATTATATATTTTAACATATAAAAAAACTAAAAGAGCATGCATATTCAAAAATCACGATTACCTTTCAATTTGTAAATATGTAATTATATAGACCATAAAACTACCCATAGAGCAATGTGTTACTGCAGAAGGAATGACATTCACATCAGCACGAGCTGGAATTAAATATGAGTTTCCTATATCGTCCTTGTACAATGTTTGGTGCTACTATCTCCAACAATACCCTTCTCAGCATTCCTAGAGCTCTTCTCCCTTTAGACACCCCTCTCTCTACTTTCCTTCTCCACCGCGAATCACGTACCACGCAACAATAGCTCTAGGTACTTATATTCTGAAGCTTACTGTATCTCTTGCCCTTCCCATCTGTATAGGTCCACACCCCCAACGTCCGTACCCTTAGCGCTTCTGCATTGGTCATAAAATAAAAGATTTAATGATGACTTTAGTGTTCAATTTCTGTATTGTTGCCCACTGGATAGCAGTAACAAATATTGTTCGAGATAAATCAGCAGATTTAGTGACGGCTAAATACACCACTTTATGTGACAATTTATTTTTCATGGCAACCCTACTCAATAGACCGGCCACATGAGTTACCTTCGTTTAATATCATGATTACCCTCTAACTACAATATTGGCAACTCCCAGGAGATTACATAACTATATTTGTACCTATGAGGAATTATGTGCAATGATGTAATGGCTGCCTAGTCTAGCCTTACACCTTCAACTTGGGTAGCGATACTATCTGCTAGCTCACTGGTAAGGCTACACAGTCGGATTAGAAATAATATAGAATAACATTTAGTAATGGGCGCCAGTATAAAAAACTGCACTTGACCTGAAAGAATAAGCACAGGAGTAATGCTGACCAGGACTCACTAGTCTCAGACTCACGCACTTCAATGCCTCAGAGCCAGGTGAACATATCAAACTTACCATTTAACAACACAACTGCTCTGGCTGAAAGTAATACAAACAAAACACTTGGAAACAAACACTATAGAAAAACAATAGAAGATCCACCACGGTGCTTAATTTCAAATAAAAATGTATTGCTGGCATAGGTTAATGAAAAACTGATTGCAGATAATAAATAATAAATTACTGAAATATTCTGTCTTGCCACAATTAAAATATTAAATTCAATCAAATAAACTTTACTGCAAGTGATCATCAAAGCCAGCCAGTTGTTTACTTTGTAGAATTAAGTTCGTTCATCGTGCCAAGTTTCTGAAGGCAATTATAACACAATTAATTTTAAAATTTGAGTCTTATTAACTTTTTGAATCCAAATAAAATATTTCAATTTATCTGAGCACTAACACTTGTCTACAAATTCTCAGGTTTACCGTGGGCAAAATCAATAGAGTTACAATTTCAAAATTTAGCCCTGAGTTGTACAAATAAAATATCTCAATTTCTAATGTTATGTTCACAAGATGGCGTCGTAAAAATCGAAATTTGATGGCGAAATATCTGACGAGCAACGTAGCCGTCTCGGCGGCTTCGTTCTCGCAGTCTTCTGCTTGTTTCGTTGTTCGCAGCGGCCATGTGCACTCCACATGCACTTAGGAAACAAACTGCATCTTTTCCCTGAAGCTAACGGTGCACTTACATTCCAGCACCACACGGGACTCGCAGGAGGCGGATAATTAACAAGACAAATTCCGCGGATGCCCGAGCCTGGAGCCTTTTCTGTTGTTTCACCACTTGATGGACCGTCTTCTCCACTCGGCAACTGCAGACAAAACAACGAAACTCGCCATATATTCAATAATTAAAAGGCCTGGGCGAGACGTGAAACTTTCACGCCCGCATCTGCCCTAACGATCCATGGAAGAAGACCTCTCAAAACGTCATCTTAATGCGACGCTACCAAAAGTTCATAGTTACTTCAAATTCAGAATTTAAACTGCACGAATTGCGTGCGCTTTTGCAATTTTAAACTATTTACACGCCGCACGTCACCATAACAACGGCAAAACTACAAAGAGCAAACCTTTTGCTCTGCACAAAATCTCTGTGCTGCCTACAGAACAACTGGCCTGGCAAAATAATAAATAAAAATTCCGACGAAAAATACAAATATTCTTTAAGCATTAGTTACACATAACTAAGCTCTTCTAGGCTCAAAACAATACGTTTTCATCAAGCAAAACGATTTAAAATGTTGAAAATGTGGTTAAATTAAGGTAAACTAATGATATTAATACAATCAAAAATAATAATATTACAGTACACGCTACACTTAATTTCATATTTTTATACAGCAAGAAAATTCTACTTTCGCAGTTTGTTTTGGAAAATTTACTGATCAACTCAAATAACTTACTGCAGCATATGCTATATTTACAATGGAAAACTAACTTAAAACAGTACAGAGAACATAAATTAATTATTAAAATTAACTTAATATAACCCGAATAATGTGTTAATATTACAATAGCGAGATATTAAGCTAAACTAAACTAACGTAAATATCACAAAACCATTATTTTCATACAAAATGAAATGTAATAAAGAATTTAGACAAAACTATGCCAAACCAAACACATCTCATAAATAATATCAATTGCATACTACGCAATTATTATTATTATTATTATTATTATTATTTTAAGAAAATACGATACAACGTTAGAAAATGTTCACATCTTTTCCTTCTGCTTCATATTCCGTATTATTGTGAGGAGACCTATTTTTGTTTGTTGAAAGAAAATCGTAAACCAACTATTTAAATAGATGTGTAGTTGTGACTATTTCCACACGTTGAAAAGCCAAGAAAATTGTACGGTTATCCAGAGGAGAAGCCAGGGAGGGAGGGTTTAGGGGTTCTAACTCCCTCCCTTCCCCTTAGCCCAAAAAAATTATAAAAATATATATTATATAATACTTGCAGTAAGTTTTGTCTACTCCTACTGACTTCCACGCCTTTACTTTCATTTTTATTTTATGTTGAAAAGTATGATGTAAGGGTTACAAAAAAAGTGGTCGGGGAAATACAGAAATACAAGGGTATGTAGCGTCCAGATAACTGCACAAATATCCCCAAATAATTTGTTTTATCTTCTCTTCTCACTGTTGAAACACTAGTATTATTTAACCGATGCGGAGACTAAAAGCAGGTGGAGACTGGGTTACTTTTTCCAGTTAACAATACCTTATCTATATAACCAATATTTGGTGTAACTTTCAACTTTGCAAGGTTTGCTATGCGTGACTGGAATTCGGGAATTGTGAGTTATGACGACAGTCGACAACTTGGTCTCTCTCTCTCTCTCTCTCTCTCTCTCTCTCTCTCTCTCTCTCACAGATATATATATATATATATTACACACAGGATGTTCACAAAAAACACCGACAAACTCCGACAGGTGATTCCTTGTGAAAAATAAAGCAGGAAATATGTGTGACACTTAGTACGTAATCGTGATATTAAAGGAGTAATTCGCATTTGAAAATCAAATTTTAAAACTTTAATTTCCTCATAAACCGAACAGTGAACGACGTAAACTGACAAAACTCAGAATATTACTTCAAAACAATAAGGCTGACAAACCAAACAGTAAGCGTTAGTTGATACCTTCTACCCTTGCGAAAATAAAATAGGTGGCCTCTCTTAAATTGCTGACAACTATTTTATCGTCAGGAAAACCCAACATTTAAGAGTGAATTGTTGGAAAATGTGAACTTAGTAATAAAAAAGGTCCTCTTGTATCGACTATCTACGACGCATAGTTTTCATGCAAAACGCACGTCAAGTTTTGGCGTGACGAAACACAGCCTAGTGTGTAGGCAACACTTCGTACACGAGTGTCCGGTTTATTCCGCAGCGCCGTACAGACGATGGTGGAAATTCGCTGTAATTATCACGTACCGTAGCTTAAATAGTAGTAGACGATGAAGATAACGTTTTTTCCAAGAACAGGCAAGCTCCACCGAAACTCAACCCTTGTCGAAAGTTAAACTATGGCCGCGGGGAAGGGGCGAGAGCTCTCAGCTGTGCATTGATTCTTTTGTCATTGCATTGTAGTCCGTCTGTTATGAAACCTGTTAAAAGAAAAGGAACGTTATTGTCAATTTTCGCGAAAGAATGTCCAATGATGAAGCAAAAGGCCATTATCGATAACAGTCAAATAAGCGATATTGATGCCAACGACACCAATCGGCAAACTATGGAAAATATCGAGAAGAAATCAGAACCTTCAACAAGCAAATGTGACAAGTATGATATTGGAGAATTGATTCATAACTTGAGTCCTGGGAAGGAACAAGTAAGTAATAATAATGTGATGTGACATAGTGCATCATTTTCAAGATAAGTGTGACACATTGACTCTGGCACTAAAGATGCTTTCCTAAAACCAAACACTACTCAACTTTTAGACACTCTTATTAGTTAATTTATTTCTTGGAAATATTTTTATGCATTCTTTTGTATTTCATTGTGCATTTTCTCACAACTTCAACAAGGATGTTAGGACTAACAGACCTTATTTAATAAATATATTCCATGGAACTACTGTTTCAACGAAAAGTTTGATTAACATATACATTTACATTAGTAATAAACAAAAATAATGCAGTATTTTTTTCTTCCTTACATTTCAAGCAATTTTGATCTTATATCAAGTTTTCACAAAAAGGGTCAGGTTAGAAATTCTGCAAAACCCATGGACATAAGATATTTCCTACTCATTTCCTAGAAGTGAAAAACGCAACCTCAAGTTCCAACACAACTGGTTAAACAGATGGAAATGGCTGCTGTACTCCCAAATTTGCAGATTGTGCATAGCCAGTATTGTGCTGTGGGAGTAGAGCAGGAAGAGAATACCAAGCTTTTGGGGTACTTTTCAGAAGCCATTTAGACTTTGGAAAGGAACAGTTCTATTTGCATGAAAGTACAGAATACCACAAACAGTATGTCCTGAAAGCAGAAAACTTGCTTTCAGTTGCTAAAGGAAAGCAAAAACTAGTTGATTTATTACAAAATTCTGTTTTTGAAAACCAAATTGAAGAAAACAGAACAGCTGTGTTGCCTGTCATAAGTACGGCTCTATTTTGTAGGCGACAGGGAATCGCATTACGAGGGCATAAGGACTGTGGTCCGCTGACACTTTTAGAAGACACTGTATGCAATGATGGAAATTGTCGTGCTCTACTACATTTCCGAGTAGAAGGTGGGGACACATCTCTCAAAACTCACCTCGAAAAAGGGCCGAGAAATGCCTTGTACTTGTCCCCAACATTTCAAAATGAAGTTGTGTTTGTAATGATTTTGTTTTGGGGAAATTGGTAGCCATGGTTAATTCAGCTGAGTGCTTTACAGTTTTAGCCGATGAGAGTACAGATATATCCACGACTGAACAGTTCAGCATAAGAGTGCGGTATATTTTAGAAAACAAAATCAGGGAAGATTTCATTAAGTTTGCGGTTGTAAGCAATGTTACTGGAAAAACCTAGCCAATGTCTTACTTGGTTCTCTGTAAAAATTTGGAGTGAAAGTACAGTATCTGAGGTGCCAAGGACATGGTGGGTATTCTGCAATGAGTGGAAAACGTAAGGAGTACATGCATATGTACGCGAATGGAATCCATTTGCTTTATACGTCTACTGCGCTGCTCACAGTCTAAAATTGGCTCTAAGTTCATCATGTACAGTTAACTCCTGTAAGGAATGTCCTAGGTACAGCTACAAATATTTGTAATTTCTTTAACACTGCTAAGCGTTGTTGTGTGTTGTCCCCAGTACAAAGATACAAGACTAAAACAGTTGTGTCCAACCCGATGGATTGTGAGTCACGATGCTATAATTTTACTAGGAGAACTGCTGGTTGTTGTTCGTGATGCTCTTGGAGAAACCACAAACTGAACTGTTACGGACACATATTCAATGACATTACAGCTTCGCTGTGCTATTGGGCAACCAACATTTTTAGTTTGTTTGCAAGTTCTTGCAATAGTTTTTCCATCAGTCTTATTTTAAGCAGATTTCTTCAATCAAATGATACAGACCTGGTTGCTGCAGTCAACAAGGTATCTCTTGTAGATGACGAATTACAGACTTTACAAAGAAAAGCAGAAAATTAGTTCAATAATATGTACAATTCAGCAACCGAAATGGCCGAGAAACTTGGGGTGGAAATGTGCATACTTCGCATAACTGGTCGCCAGACACACAGATGCAATGTTGAAGTAAAATTGGTGGATGAATATTTTATAATTAGTGTTTTTCTCCCCTTTTTTGAACTTAATTTGCAACGAAATGAACCAGCGATTTTAACACACAAAGAAATACTTAGCAGTTTTGTATGTTTATTAACAGATGGAAAATCAAGCTCCCCAACAGATCAACATCTGAGCAGCATGAAAAAGTTGACTACATTTTATGAAGAGGACTTGCAGAGCAGTTCATTCACAACAGCCCCTGGAGAATTGAAGCTATGGTACCGTCACATAGCGCAGCTTTCCGAAAAGTCTAAAAATTCAATTGATTGCTATTTGGAATGTAATCAAGCCATTTTTCCAATAATCAATCATCTCTTGAATATACTGGCTACATTGTCTATTTCAACAAGCACCAGTGAGCGGTCATTCTCTACACTACGATGCATGAAAAGCTATCTACGGAACACAACACGGGAAGGAAGATTAAATGGCTTTGCACTTCTTAATGTTCACAGGGAAATTCAAGTATTACCAGGCGAAGTATTAAATATTTAATTTTGGCGCAGTTTAACAGATGTACGAATTACAAACTGAACTGAAAAAAAGTAAGTAAAAATTGTGAAAAACTTGTCATTATGTATTAAAATCGAGACACTCGACGGTACAGAAACTACTAAGGTCCCTTGTAGTTTAATTATTTGCAAAAGCAAAATAAGTTTTTTTTTGTGGCGACTGAAATAACAGAAACCTTAAAGAGTACAATTATATTGATTTAAATGTACATATTTAGCTTTTCTAGTAGAGTTATTGTTTACCTTTGTTTACTTTAAGATAATTGTGATTTTCGGTGAATTTTTGAAATCAGAGAAACACTGTGCTTTGTTGTTATTCATCACCTTTTATGTTTAGGCAAATTGGTGTGTTTTGTAAAGCCTGAAAACAACATGTTTCTGATTGTTTTAATGTCACTTTTGTTAACAATTTTTTGTGTTGTTTAAATTGTGTCATATGGTTTTTATTTTTCGTATTGTCAACCGTGTTTTTTCAACCATTAATTGATTATTTCATTTTGTATACATCTTGAATAATTATTTATTTGTGCTAATTTCCACTAGCACAATAACTAAGTTATTTCTCATGTTTTAATTATGTTTTGTACTGTTATGCACTGAAGGAAATGCCAATAAAAAAATTTTACTCGTAGCCATATTGGCACTTTTAAAAATATCGATGGAAAGTTATTCGCATGTTCTGCTTGATAAAAGTGCGCTCTTGTGAATGTTGCGCCCTACGCCCGGGCCTAGTGGTAAATCCGGCCCTGGTTAGTATATACTGTAGTGGGGAAGAACAATTTACGTGTAATTTTCTTTCGTCACGCGGCAGCCAAACTAGAGTGTTCGCAAAAAAAAAAATTAGTGTCGCGTATATTCGTGTCGCGTCCGTAGAGCATTATTTACTACTGTGGCAATAATTTTACTCTGGAGAGTCTGTTCATTATTGTATTTCGATAGATGTTCTGAGTTTATCATGGGACGCAACTGAAAATAAATTCAGCAGTTTTTAGGTTTAACTACACAGGACAAAGCTGCAAAAAAATAAATGGTGAAACTAGAACACAAGAACAAAAAATACAAGAGGCAAAAAATAAATTACGTACTATGTGGAGACGTTATCTGTACTGAATGCAACCAAAGGAAATGACCTCATCAAAGGAGTTAAACATTTATGACACGAATGGTAATGTAATATCTAATCCTAAATATACAGGTAATTATATAAACCGTTATTTTGCAAGCGTTGCAGAGAACCTTCTGAAAAAAACTAACCCATATAAATACTCCTGTTAATAGCCCTTATTTACGCAAAAAAAAAAATATTCTACTTCATCAATGGTACTCTTACCTGTAGTACTTCGATGCATTAAAAGATTGAATGACACAAATTCTACAGGTTTTGACGAAGTTCCTGCTTAAATATGGAAAAAATTATCAATAAACACATATTAAACTCTAGTGTTTCTAATAAATAATTCACGGGTGGTGTTTTTCCCAACGAGTTGAGAATCTAAAAAGTTATACCTTTGTATAAACAAGGGAATGAAGACAATATCTCTAACTATAGACCTAACTCTATTTTAAGCACGTTTTATAAAATGTTTGAATTCATAGTGAAAGATAGATAAATAAAATACTTAATTAAGTTCATACTACTAAATACTTTTCAACGTGGTTTTATCAAGGATAAAAACACTAGTACCGCACAATGAATTTCTCTCCGCTATCTTAAAAGCATTAGAAACAATGAAAAATACAGATATTATCTTTCTTAATCCATCAAAAGCTTTCGGCACAGTTAATCATGCGATCCTACTAGATAAAATGAAACTTGTGGGTATTAGAGATGCAGTCTTGCATAAATGGTTTCAGTCATACCTCTCTGACCGAGCTCAAAAATTAGAAATAACGTCTATAAACAACTATAATTATTTGGAGAAACATGTATCTCATCCCAAACACATGTGTAACGGTGTACCCCAGGGCAGTTACAGTATCTTTGGACCCCTGTTTTTGGTAATATACGTTAAGGATTTATGTGATAATATAAATGAGACAGAAACAATATGTTTTGCTGATGACACAAATAGTAGGCTATTATTCAAGATAATAATTTAAGACTTAAAAAAATTACTAATGACCTTCTAAGACAGTTACAGCTTTTTAAAAATAAACTAACAGACAATATAGAAAAGACAAAATGTATGCAATTCTCATTTAAAAATGAAGTAGAAACACTAAACATTCATATAGGTATAGAAAGAAAGAAATCGTAAGCTCAATGGCCGACGTGTTGTGATCCACTGTCCTATGCATGCTCGAGCCCGTCAATTCGTTCATTCTCTGCTGTTCCAGTGAGAATAGCAACTAATGGACCAATGGTCGGGGCTTGGGTGTAAATAAGACAATGGATTCTAACATGCCGTGTAGTTGAACTCGCGAATTATTCCTTTCCCTACATATAGGTGGTGTCCCATTAGATAGAGTATCAAACACTAAATTCTTAGGTGTAATTATTGAAGAGAAATTTAAGTGGAAATGTAATACTTATCTTATAAGTAAAGGACTAAGCAGTTATTGTTTTCTTCTTAGACAACTAACTGCTAAATGTAGTGCAATATCTCTCAAGGCTGCTTATTATGCGTACTTTCATTCCTTTATAACGTACGGAATAATTTTTTGGGGACATAAAATAAGTGAACTTAAAACAGTTTTTATTCTACAAAAAAGAGCTATCAGGATAATAGGAAATACATGATTACGTGAACATTGCAAACCACTTTTTCAGAAACTAAATATTCTTTCAGTGCCTTGCATCTACATATAGGCTACAACTCCATAATACATGTCTGGAAAAACATTCACAGTACCTATAAAACTAATTCTCTGATACATTGCTCATAATTCTAGACAGAAACAAAATGTTTACATGAACTGGTAAACTGTACAACTACCTATAAGTATGTTCATTGTAAAGGTATGGAAGGCTATTTGATAAACTACCTAATCTCTATAAATAAAAATTAACACTGACTGACTGACTGACTGACTGACATATCAAACTGCAGCCCAAACCACTGAACCTAGAATCGTGAAATTTTTTGTGTGGGTTACCCTCAGGTCGTAGACGAGCACCAAGAACGGATTTTTCATAATTCGACTTCTAAAGGGGTGAAAAGGAGTGAAATGTGTTTCCGAACAAACGTCTATAGAGCTCGAACCCGACAGCCTACCATCGTGATTTTTACTTTTATAGGACACCCATAAAAATTCGTATTGGCCAATTTAAGGAATTTTTTGAAATCAAACATTTGAGGGGGTGAAAAGATCTTAAATGTGTTTCCGATTAACTATCGATATATATATGTATATATATATATATATATATATATATATATATATATATATATATATATATATATATATATATAGAATCCTTCGGGACAAAGAGTTGGTTATCACTTCAAAATGTTCCTTAGTTAAATACCCAAAAAGCAGTATTGGTTTTTTTTAATTCGGCCTCCAAACAGTAAAAAGGGGCAAAAGGTGTTTTTTTGTGAATCGTCTATATGTTTGAAACAGAATTGGCTATCGTCGTGATTTTTACTTTAATTGGTTACGGTACTTATACAAATATCTATGACATGACTCAAAGACATTTTGAAATTATTTAACTAAGGGGGTAAAAATACATGAAATGTGTTTTCGATTATCCCTCCATATCTATCGAACCAATCGAGATATCGAAGTGCTCTTTGCTATAAATTGATGCTTTTGTAAATATCCCAAGTACGATTAAAAAATATATATATATATATATATATATATATATATATATATATATATATATATATTTTTTTTTTTTTTTTTTTTTTTTTTTTTTTTTTTTTTTTTTTTTTTTTTTTTTTTTTTTTTTTTTTTTTTTTT
>PNEQ01001386.1:0-16086 GCA_003012365.1 Medauroidea extradentata
AGTGAAATGAAAAACATCTCTTTTTACTTTCGTAATTGTGCTCTTAAATTTCATTTGGGTTGTTTAAATATGATTTCTTTTTTTCACACAAACCTGACCATACTTAGCTATATGTGCTTCAATATGATAACTGAATTTGTTAAAGAGATATTCTAAAATAACAAAAAATTGTTTCACTTTGCCCCACTCTCCCCTACTCGTTCGAAACTTCCAAATGAACTATCAAGTCTTTGGAAGTTCATAGCGAATTTCAGAGGTTTAGATAGGGATACGCTCGGTATGCCTGTTTGAACTCAGACATTCAACGAGAAGACCATTTTGCCGCTTGCTGGCACGTTGTTGCCACAACACATATACTCTGTCCACTCTAAGGTTGCAGCAGAAATTAAAATTGCTTACGAAATTAATCAAAGCAATTGAATTATATCTTGATTCCTATCATTCTTATGGTGTCGTAACAGAGATCCCTTGTATCTTTCAATATTTCAAATTAAATTTATGCTGCGCAATAATTGTACTGTCGTTCACTTAAATGAATTGGCTGCAACCTTAGAATGGATAGAGTTTAGTAGGCCTCCTAGGCCCCTCTCATTCAACATTCACTGCGTCAGACACGAAATGAAGTACTGCTACTTCTGTTCACGTAGGCATACTCGTATACATACATATCTGTTAATGAAATATTTAAAAATTTTACAATTTTAAGGTCTAGCAATGTCTATTGTGTGATAATATTGAACGTTACAAACAGTATTTAAATAATTTACATTCAAATGACGTTAAGATTTTATGTAGTCTCGTTTAATGAAACACATAATTTATTACATTTCGCAGCCCTATCTCTTTCCTGGTCAAAGTAAGTTTCTTCAATCATCTTGTTGTTTTTTTCTGAACCCACTATCGACAACTTAGATAATACAAACTAATCAGCTCATTAAACGAATACAATGCTTACACAATACAGTCATTAAATAACTCCGTAGATATCTATATTTGTGACGCCGCATGATAGCACTGGTACAATTCGAGAGACTTGAGTATACGGGCTAATTTTAAAATCGCCTGGTTTGTTGACCTGGTATTCTATGCAGTATGAGCGGTCAGCGCTTCTTAGTATTCAAATAATCAATAACTGGTTCAGCGACCGAAGCGCTACTTGGAAACCAAGTTTTATCATACACTTTTCTTCTGAGTACTCGAAATCGCTTATAATGCTTTTCGTTCGTGTCCACATCAAGTGAAGAAATAAGGGTGCGGGTGGTTCTTAACAGCTTTGGTCTTGAGAGCTGGTGAGGGATGTCGTTAGGTGGATGTGATGCAATATGGGAATGCACGAGAAAGGAAAATGAAAAATTGAAAAGTAACTGACCAGTGACATTGTTAAACACTTTATTAATTTATTTATTTAATTTATAATTTTGTAGATCCCAAATTGGGATATGGAACTCCACATTTAGTAAATTACAGTTGCCTATTAAACAATTAACTTAAATATACAGAACTGCAATATACATAAGTGGTATTAATTAAAAGTACACAGTTTGATTTTAATTTAAGATTATAACAATAAATTACTAAATACATTAACAAAGTGGAACCCCTGAATTACATTTCTCAAGGGACCAGTAAAAAATGGTGTAAAATGCAGGAAAGTGTAATCTGAAGGAAGGATGTAATGTAAAATCATTAAGTGGGACCAAATACAAACCGTGTAAATGGCAGGAAAGTGTAGAATCAGGGAGTGTAATTCAGGGGTTCCATTGTACATAAATTAAATGATTGTCAATGTTACAATTCACATATAACATAATGCCATTTATGATTTCATTAACTCATTAACAGTGCAAAAGATTTATTACAACAGATATTGTTTAAGTTTTTTGTAAAACTTTTTAGTATTCACTTTAGTGTTCATTTTTAAATTTTTAGGTATTTTTTAAAAATATTTTATGCCTGCAAAATGAACACCCTTCTGCTCAATTTGCAAATGATTAAGCTACTTGGTATATGAAAATTTTCTTTTCTTGAAGTATTATAAGCATGAATTACACTATTATTGTCAAACTCACATGGATTCTGTATGTCAAACTTTATTAAGGGGGATTGATCCCTGTCAGATCGGTTTTACGGTTTTTCTTATAAATAAGGGAATAGACACATTGTTTTACTTTTTTCGCTCTGACAAGGCATAGTTTATTGTTTCATTCACTTTTTGGAATCCATTTGGCATTGTTTCTGTTAATGTTGCGGCCTCTGTAGTCGCTCCCGTAAATAAAGCAATTTTTCCTTTTCAGCTGTTTCCCGTTGCAAAATATTGAACATATTATGGTTCCAGCAATTACAGGGAATCGATTAAGTTTGTATCTATGCCATGTCGTGACAAAAATGTTGATACATCGATTGGAACAGAAGTTATCGAGAAGAAACAAATAAATCCAAGGTGGTATGGATCAATACCCCTTAATGAGAAAATCTATTGACCAGACATTGTTAATGTACCAAACGTTTTAAATGAAGGGCGACATGAATAAGTTTTTTGACATTATGTATTTCTGATGGCTCATTTTTGGAGTTAAAAAACTTGAGCAGCATGCGAAGAAGGTGCCCACTGAATTATACCATAGGACATCACAGCATGAAAGTATGCAAAATAACTTTTTTTTAAAGTACATACATATTCAAATTCGAAAATCTGCGCCAAGTATCGAACCCGGATCTTTTTCGCGGTAGGGGAAGGTATACATTACGTTGTATTTTTTTTTCAATAGAATGTTGTTAATTATTATTCTAAGATATATCGTCAACAGTGTACTGAGTTTTGTCATTGCCTACTTGTTACCAAATATCTGAAGCTGGAATGTGAAGCATATCGATTTGATAGCAATATTTGAAACTCTTTTTATTTTTAACTCTAAACTGTAACTTTTAATGACCAAAATAATACAGTTTCTCAATTAAACAGTGTTTATGACGGCCCGATATTCGTGACACTGTATTATACGGTATATTGATGTATTTCTAAAGCTCTAAAGGTGACATATAAAAACCGATTCCAAAAAAAAAATATTGCTGAAATTAGGAATTCTTTGCTACCGTATAATGGATGCTTTCATTATATAACCAAGGTTGTCGAGATGTTTGTTGCGTCGCGAGGCACTGCAGCAATAGATTAGGCTATTTATTTTATTTGCTCCCCGAACAGCTGCATGGTCGTAATATAAGAACAGCATCTGAAGAATACTTGTGTGAACGGAGGCACTGAGCAATTTAGACAGGTGAAGTATGCTTAGGATTATGGCATTAATAGCAATAGTAATAATATAGATTGATAATTGACTGTCCCGTTCAGTGATGGATCGAGTTCTAGGTTTGGAAAGAGGGGTGTATGCATTTCTAAATAGTAGTTATGCCCACACCCGAGTCAAAAATGGTGTGGGGAGAATTTTTTTTACATCACGGGGAGTTTGTGACAGCAGGAAGGACTTTGTGAAAGTTGGGGAGGCTTTGTGACAGCATGGGGCCGTTATGACAGCCGAGGACGTTGTGACTCAAAATGTTTATTTTTCAGGCCTTTTGATCAAGAAATAAGGAAATCAATGTAACAATATATGTATGTATCAATATAACATTGATTTTTTCAATTACTTAACGGCTCAAAATAAACATGTTTGATGGAACAATTTCACCCCTGCTGTCACAAAGTAAATTTCGTTTAATTTGTCTGGCAGCTATTTTGTAGAGCACATCGCATAATTTCGTTGTAAGTTGCCAATACCATGATCTGTTATTTCCACATATTATGGGTTAGTTATTTTTTAAAAGAATTTTTACTTATTAAATAGTGACGTATACTTACTAAGTCAATTTTGATCCGTTGTTTAATCACGTTTTATCAGTTAACGTTAACAAAACAAATATTTGCCTATGATAAAATTTTTCAACTTAAATTCCACTGATTTTTATTTAGAAAGTAGTAGGAAGGATGCTACCCTAAAATTTACCTAATCAATTTTTACGTAAATAAAATTAATAAACTACGCGATACTTTATTGTTTAGACACTATGCAGTACCTTTAAAGAAATTAGATTTTAAAGTATATTTTTGGGGTAGCTTTACTCCCACTATATTCACTTTACGAGCAAATTTTAATAAACAATTTTTCGAATCAGTTCTTCAAAATCTGTCATTACGAAAAATTTACGCACTCTGTGTGAACTCAGTCTCTATACAAGGTTGCTGTAAACATATACGTAGTTTTATTGCCGCAAAGTATAAGATTTGCTTGGCTTAACAAGGTATTTTCTTAGCTGTGCATAGAGTCTCATTTCCAATAACAAAGTGAATCAATCAAGACTTGAACCTTCCATCCGCGAAACAGATAAATGCCAGAGCGAGCTTTGTAAGGGCCGGTTGTTTTTAGATACGTGCCTTCTCAAATGCTTGCAATTCAAACAGCTGAATGTTTTCACATTCTACACATTTGCTTTGCTGGCCGTGGATGTTTTTAAGAACCACAAAAAATTAAAAATCTGTATCACCAAGGATCGAACGTAGAAGCTATTGCATTGAGGATCGTAGGGACAGGAAGTCTACGCGAAAATATTTGTGAACAGAAGTCCATATTTAGTTTGGTTTACAACAGTAGTTTTTCTTAGTATCGCATTAGACTTAAAAAAGCAAATATTTTGCTAGTTTTGGCACGTGTGATACACCCCTGCACAAAAAAAAAACATTTAGTTAGCATTTTTATCAGTGAAGATTTCTACAGTGACCTTTCGTCCTTGTTCCAAGAAAACATATCAGATTCGTTGCTTACCCGACCCCACGGCTAATTGCTAGCAAAACCTCATTGGTTTTCATACACAATACAAAAAAAAGGTCATTTTAATCAGCGACCACTAAGGTTGGTACAGTGGGCGTGGCCTTGGAATCGACTGTAACGGAGTGCGTGCTGTAATTGGATAGTTCGAGAACAAAACTGTAACAGTAATTATTTCACTTAGCGACCCTAGCAGTTGTGTGGCAATCGTAATATTCACATGACCTCCACAGGGTCAGAGACCATGATCTACGCTTCTCGTAATAAGAATCCCTATTTTTACACTTAGGTCACATACTGGACACGAGTTATCGATACCGCCCGCCCGCTGCCAACTTATTTTCTTTCTCATTTTTTACTTCTCTCGGCTGCATGCAGCAGTGTGTTATATAAAATTCAATGTAATTATCTCGCGAGTCTAAAGTGCAATCACATTACTTAATAATCGTGACATGCACAAACTTCAGCTTGGATGTTTAAAGTGCATGCTCTGGTTGCCGCGTTATCTCGCTGTGCTGATAGTTGTTTACGAGTTTTTCTCAGAAGCGGAGTTTCCCCACTCGACATGCCCGGCTGTGTTGTGTCGATTAGTCAACAACAACTTTAACTCAATTCCTACATTGTCTCTTGCACTCTACTTGACTTAGAATAATTAAGATGCATATAGGATGTCCACAAATGCCGCATAATACCCTGATAACAAAGTAAGCTTGATTCATGATTGAATCAAGTTAGCCATGACAAGTCTGCAAGCTTACAGCAAGTTTGTCAGGTCAAGCCATACGTTTGAATCAAGCTAACTAGTCTCCACGCAACAAGCCTGCAGCCAGCTAGCGAAGAAGGCTGCTGCAAGCTTGTCATATCAAGTCATAATCTTGAATCAAGCTAACTAGTCTCTACACGACAAGTCTGCAGCAAGCTAGCGAGGAAAGCTTGATTCAAGGTTGATGCAAGTTTGTAGGAAGCTTGTCATGTCAAGCCATAAGCTTGAATCAAGCTAACTAGTCTCCACACAAGCCTGCAGCAAGCTAGCGAGGAAAGCTTGATTCAAGGTTGCTGCAAGCTTGTAGCAAGCTTGCCTCGTGTAAGGCAGGATACAACAGTAGGGCTTGTGACGGCAATCCTAACTCAAAGTCAATTGCAGGCTTGCCGCAAGCTTACATGATATCTGGGTAGGCACATCACGAGAATCCTGTATCAGGCCCCCGCCTGGTTGGCGCTCCAACTATGCAGCGTTCTCGACATTACTTTCATCAGATACCAGTAACGAGCGTCCACAAAGCTCTCCTACGACAAAGAAAACACACTTCACGCTACTTGCAAAATTACTTTAAAGACACCACGCACATTGAAAGCACTATTTTGAAGTAACTAAACTTGGCTAAAAAAAAAAAAAAAAACTCCTTTTCCAGTCGGTGGTTCCTCGAGATATATGTGCCAGATTCGTTGTAAATTGAAGAATAAAACTACACTGCGCTTTGACACAGTGACGAGTTCAATAAAAAGCTTGATCATCGCCTAAAGTTCCACACTTAGAACATTACTGCGACTTTGGGCGTAGTATACAGGCGATATCACAACACATGCGCCGTCCGGCGTCACTCAGAACGCAGCATCGATATTAGTCTCACGCTCACAAACACACCCTCGCCAGGATTGGTGCGATTTATAAATGTATGTAAAAATTATGAAACATACAATATTTCATCTAACTACAAATTTTAATTTATGTTAACTTGTTTGGTTTACAAATTAATTTTTTTATTTACCACGATAGAAGTATCTATTTTGTGCTGATTCGGAGAAAAGTTTTAAATTAAAAAATGTATATTTACTTTTACAACTCTTGTATATATTCGTATTAATGTCACGACAAACATGAAACAAAATTTAAAATGTATGTGTTTGGTAGACATTAATTACTTTTAATTTTATCACAAAGAAATGTACTTATATTAGGTTCGTGAATTCAGTTTATTGTACGTGGAAACGTCCGTATAACTACCTTCAATTCATCAAATGTTTATAAAACTTTCGTATTTTTTTGTTTGTTTGTGATAATATTTTTAACATGTGTGTAGCTACCCAGATAGCATGTAAGTTTGCGGCAAGCCTGCAATTGACTTGATTTAGGCTTGCCATTACAAGCCCTATCTGGTAAGTTTGATTCAAGCTTGAGTCAAGCCTATTTTTTACTGTTGTAGCCTGCCTTGTACGAGGCAAGCTTGCTACAAGCTTGCAGCAACCTTGGATCAAGCTTTCCTGGCAAGCTTGCTGCAGTCTTGTCGTGTGGAGACTAGTTAGCTTGATTCAAGCTTATGGCTTGACATGCCGAGCTTGCTGCAAGCTTGCAGACTTGTCATGGCAAGCTTGATTCAAGATTGAATCAAGCTTATTTTGATATCAGGGTACGGGCGTTACGATAGCGTGGAGTTGAAATTTTTATAATCTGCGTGTCCATAAAGAGAACGTAATTGTGCACTACCGCTCCTGGCAGGTATTCCTTGAACTTGATCCTTCCAATTACATTCCTTTCCCAGTTCTTACATACCTTCTATCGGCGGTCCATGAGCGGAGTTTTACTTCATTCTCGCACCGTCCTGCTGTTATCTGATGCCGGAGAGATGCGAAGAAATGCCAAGAAATATGATACTGTTCTGATATTAGCCACGATCTCTGACATGCCGTTCTGGGTTTCGACAAACTGCAGTACTTTCTGGAATTGTTTGTTGTTTGAACCACGGCCTTGTTTCAGTTACTGCGACAATTCTCTAGTGTGCGTATCAAGTAGGCAGCAGTTAATAATTTACTATCAACACTCTGGCAACATTTTGTTCTTAAAATGTTATCAAAAGTTGGTTATTTTCAAATTCGATGGGGATACATGCCTGAAGAAAAAAATCCGAATAAAATTCGTAAGCGAAGCAAATGGCTAATAATTACAAGAAACACGATAAGGAAAAAAACGCACGTCAGATGATATGTCACTTCTATAGATAGGTATGACCAAATATTGGTAAAATTCTTGGTTATAGGGTTTAATAACAGTATTGTTCATGCAGCAGGTTCAGATTTTCGTGGAATGAAACCATTCTTCAACAGCCAGTAACAAAAATGACGAAAATATATATGAGGATAAATATTAGGAAGAAGGCCAGTCAGTCACCTAAAAGCTACACATTTACAATTTTTAAGAAAATCAAAGTTTTTATTTCTTCCAGGAAATTTGTAGTTTATTGAGCGTTAAAATAATTATTACAACAGATACATATAGTAGCAATTTTAATTTATTACAAGCTGTAATACTGCATTAATGTGAAATTAATGTTTTTTTATTTTGTATTTGTAAATTAGAACATCTTTAAAATACGACACTAGCTCTCCGCCTGCGGCTTAGCCCGCGTGTAATACTTGTAGATCATCAGGTATAGTGTATTATGTCATGATCGGCAGTATTATTTAAATAAAAATACGTTAATCAGGCCCCATGTTATAACTAGGCAGACTGGGCAGTTGCCCAGGGCGGCAATCTGGAAGGAACGCAAGTCACAAGAAGACTTTTTTTAATTTAAATAAAAATATTTAGGTACTTGATAAATTACGACCTTTTGTAATTTTATGTATCTCATACACCCACAAACTGAAGAGAAATAATGTACAATAACGCATTTTTAAAATTTTTTGCAAGATTTTTGTGGGGTTGGGGAGGCTGACTATAATATATGCAGTCCCGTGAACACAGATATTGTAACTCGTTAAGGTTTGAAGGAATAGAAATCCGTAACTCTGCATGATGCTTGCTTTTTAAGAATTTGTATAAGTATCCAAATATAGTGAAACTCACGATTATAGCCCGTTTGGCAAGATGTATCAATCGATTAATTAAAACTATTTCACCCCGTTATACCACAGAAGCGACAAATACATAAATATTCTGTAAAACAATTTTCCGAAAGACAACACGATATCTCGACGTGTTTGATAGACAAAGATGATTTATTGAAAACACGTATCATGTCTTCTCACGCCTTTAGGTGACGAATTTCCTTAGGAGTCTAATTTCGCAGATCCCATCTTAGTGCTTGCCTACAGCCTGAGGGAAACCCACCCTAAAAGTTACATATTGCAAGCTCCAGCGGATTGGGCTGCAAGCTGATGGGTCATTCAGTGAGCCAGATACATAGCGATCCACAACATGACATAGACTGACTGAAGAGTCATTTCATAGCACCACATCGATTAAAAGAATCATTTCCGAGCCCCTCAAATTGGCTAAGAACTGCTTTTTCAACGCGTTGTATCCGAAAAACTACTCACGGGATTCGTGTGGAACTACTCTAGAAACATGCAACAGACTTTGCTTAAAACTTTTCACCAGTAAAAATATGTGGTCGCCACTGAATGTGTCAGTCATGCTAGTCATCTATGATACCACTGCACGCCCTTGGCGCCGTGCCTCACTCACACAAACACGCGGCCAGTAGGCGGGTGCCTTAATGGCATTTCTCCAATGGTGAAGTAAGGTTGGGTTCTTTGCAGACGCTGGGTTTAGGTGACTGGCGCCCTGGGTAAGTTATATTTAACCCCCCTCCCCGCATCACTAACACATTTTATTATGTTCTATTTTTGTGTTGTTCCTTTGGCTAATGATTCAGGTTAGTTTTGTTTTGCCGAAATCTCTCGGTTAGTAGATTCATTGTAAACTCTAGTCTTTTGTAGTGTAGTGTGTGAAATGCAAGTAAAAATATTCAGAGAAATGTTAATTAAGAAATATAAATTACACTGAGATATTTTTCTTTTAATAAAAAAATTAAGTGTATGTTTATTCTGTTTAACACTGAAAATCCCCCTTCTGCTGAAGAGTTGGTAAATTGTAATGTAAGAAAAATCCTTAAAGCATTTTTACTTCTGGCAAGTAGCGCCCCACGCCCGCCCTTTCCCAGCTGCCGCCTTGAGCAACTACCCATTCTGCCCTAGACTTAAGGGGGCGGTTCACTGAAATTCTAATTGTTTTAAAACTGTTTTTTTTTTTTACTTGTACGAAAATGGTTTGTTTTGTAGATATATATTGTGACTATTTTTTACTGTAACGAATATTTTTAGAATTCATAGTTTTTGTATTATACCATATTAAAGTCGAAATTTGCAAAAAAAATGGTTTTAATGGTTTTATGTATTAAAGGAAAACCAACTTACTTACCCAAATGAAAAATTCACACTGAAGTACAGTGCAATGGACTATGACATGTATAAAAGCCATATTAATTAGTTTTTGTATTTTTAAATATTTTTTTTAATTAGGTAATTTTTATTTCAAATTCATTATTTTTTAATACAAAAAATGCAAAGGTGTAATCCATTTTAAATTCTGAGGGAGGGGTGGGACTTAATACCAGTGTTATTGATATCACTGAAGACGTTCTTAAGCCATGTTATATCAATACTTCCAAAGATGTCTTATAAGTTCTGGGAAAATACCATTTAAACCTGAGGCCTTCCTAATTTTTAGCGATCTATCTGGAGTGTTCCTACAAAATTTTGTTCTGTAAAAGGAGCAAAGATTATATTTATGTTACAGAACATATTGTTACGTTCACATAACAGAATGTCGTAGAGAAAATACTGACAGTACCGGCAATCAAACTGGACTGTTGTCGCTGTTTTAACAGAAGTTCGTTTCCTACGACAGTACATTTTTTTTCAGTGTGACTGTGTTGAAACAGCTGCGTACTGCATGAGAAAAAACGCAGGGGTAGTCAAAGATCACATGTTTATAGAGTGAAGTTAACATGCTAGTACTGTTGCCGGGGGGAAACGCCATATGCCATTTGGTTGATTCAGTCCAATACAGCGTGCCTTCTGGTAATTTATACCAAGAATCGCTGGCGACTTGGCACCCTGACTTGTGAGCATACCCTGTGACAATGTTGGTACTACATCACCGCAGGTAGTTGTAAGGACGGCGTAGGGAGTTAGGCAGACTGAAGACAGCAAGTAGCTGGTTGCTAGGGCGAACAAGGTGAAAATGCACCGAGATGTCCTCGCCTCGAGAGGTCACAGAGCTCAACTCTGGTGCTCGCGGTCCAGATAACCTCTGGGCCGTGACCTGCGATATGCGATACAGCATTCACGAGGCGCCACAACGTGACGAGACAACCCCAGTCCACTTCGCCCGACTCCGTCTGCAACCCGTCCCCTAGTGACATTTCTGCGAGAACAATTTGGACGGAGTTATGCAACAACAGACCAACTAACAATGTCAATGCAAGTGATATTTTGGCTCCATCTGTTTTATACGGACTGATATAACTTAAAAAAATTAAGAACACCTAACCTGAATTGTGTTGTTATCTATGGGCTTATGTTGTTGTTTGCATATTTTATAAAATCAACTTTAATTATCAATTTATTGGAAACATATTTTGTTGGTTGGTCTGTTGTTGCGTAACTCCGTCCATTTTGCACACGGATGATTCAATGCCTTACGTGCGCATAAGCGTCTCAACTTAATGGTCTGTGAATGGACGTTTATATTCTCAGCGTCTTTGGGATCTGCCCGGAATTTACACATGTGTAAAGTCTTTGCTCCCTGAATTTTCGCGAAAATGTTCTTATAGGCCTAACATTGTGTTTCAATTTCTGACGTACAAATGTCTTGCCCTGCTTCACGGTTATTGGCAGCGTATCTTTGACCAGATTCGTGTCTCGTTTGACTGTGCCAATCAGAACCAGGTCACTGAGACATCGCACGTCTGTTATTCGCGTGTAGAAACCCAATATTCTGCGGGTTTGAAACATTCCATCACTGGCCTTGAATCAGAGCTGAATATATTAATAGAAACACGCTGGTCAAAATATCTCTCTGCGAATTTGTCTATACACATCATCCAAACCGCGGCTGACACAGTAGATAGGGTGCTCGCCTCCCGTCATGGCAGCACAGCTTCAATTTCCGGCGGGGTTCCACACGGATGTTCGCACGTGGGAATCATGCTGGGCGCCGTTGGTCAACAGGTTTTCTCGGGGATCCCCCGTTTTACCCGTGAAACTGCTCAATTCTCTCCACCAGAGCTGAAAACTTGGCGCAGTTAAGGGTGCCGCCTACCCGCGCATGAGAGGCTCAAAAGCGACGGAGCAGTAAGGTCGACCCCAGAAGCGTGCATCAAATCCCGCGTCGCCTCAACAAGCCAAGCGCTGAACTAGCGTGCTAGGTTCCCGCCGAACGGTTTTTACTATGGGACACTAAGCGGTGACCATATAATTTTATTAGTGGAAAGTCTGCAACTAAGTTCAGTGCAGGTCGCAATCTGAGTTTCACATACATCCTGTTGGTACATTTTGAATTACGGATGTCTGAAAAGGCCGTTTTTAGCCATTTTGGAGGGCTTGGAAACAGTGTTTTTAATGAGCTTGGCGTCTTAACAATGAGGTTCCGACCTTGTCTGAAGTTTGTTTCCTTTTCGTACGTTGGCAAAATGGGCGCACGTGGACTGTTTACGAACGCACTGCAACGCATTTGAAGCGCTGGGTAGGCGGCCGTCTTAAGGTGGTTTCATAGGAGGGCGTGTTTTGCGCGTCCCAGGCCTGGAAGTGCGGAAGTGGTAAGGGTGACACAGCACGCGCATCTCGCCTCACCCTAGACTCTAGGCGCAAGTCACTGTAGTCTTCTCGACAACTCACCTCAATGAGACATTCACTGGTGACCCTGTCATATTAGGACGTAATATTAAAGATAAAATTGTTTTGGACACACCTATACCTATACTTGATTCTGCGCTAAGATTTTCATACCTAATAAGGCCCGCAGAACACCCATTTTTCACTGTTTTCGGCCGCTGGAAAATTTAATTTAGTGAGTAGTGGTGAACCGGAACGTACTTTGAATGCTGGTCACAGCAAGACATCACTTGTGCCCGTTGAGCAGTATTAGAATACTTTGGTAATGGTCGAAGTTCTGAACTACGCTCGACCGCCTGGGTTGGCAGCCACCTTAAGCGGAGATCCTATAGTTGTATTTAAGAGAAAATGTAGCGTAAAATCGTACGAATGCTTCTACGGTCGCGCTTTACAATCATATTAATATTTTTCCAGATACAGCAGTCTAAAAATCCGTTTACAGGCGTCGTGAGGGGCTCCTGAAACGTATTTCCAATTCACGAGCTGTAGCTTTAGAAACAAATAAGCTTAGTTTGAAGTGTATTTTGTTTTAATACATAAAGATATTGCATATAAGTCAAGGAGTTTTGCGTAAACACTGTACGCGAGATATACTATATTATGATCTTTGAAAGAACTGTGCAATGGGAGTGCATGACTTGATTCAGTTTCTTGGACGTACTCCATTGCAAATTGAATGACTGTCAAAGAAAACTTAACAAATAAAATAAAACCATAAAATAAGCAGGTTATGCTTTAGTCAGCAAGATACATACACAACATGGAATTCCAAAATGGAATCGGGTCAAATAAAAAAACAAGGAACGAACAGATAGTAAATGAAAATAATAACAAATAAAATAAACACCAAATAACATGCGACACAACGATGAGACGAAACAACAAACACAGTAGATATCAGACACGAACAGAAAAATAACAAAAGGTAGTTTCAGACATATAAAGAAAAGACAAACGACACAATGAAGAGACGAAACAAAACACAGTAGTTTTCCAGACAGACAGTGTTACGACGTTTCGGGAACCCTGTGTGTCTACCTGATGACAGGAATAGATTCCAGTTCTTTGACAGTCATTCAATTTGCAATGGAGTACGTCCGAGGAACTGAATCCAGTCATATACTATATTACCGTGCACGCACCTTTTCATTTGGCCTATAAATTCCTTTTACTCTATAATAATCAAGATTTAATTGTGGTGTTTAATGTTAGTTTATACAGTTAGTAATTTCGTGTTTTGTACCTAATCATAGGACATCAAATTGAACACGATAATAATTTAAATCGTATTTTAGTTCTGTTTTCGTTAGGTACCATATGAATATTTTAGAAGTAACGAAAAATTTCAATAATATATAAAATTAATGGAATACAACTCAAGTTGGCTTATATATTCCTTTCATCCTATGATAAAATTGTACAAGTGGTGTTAACAGTTACAAATTTAAATATTTATATCTAGTCATACAAAATTTATATGAACTGGATAGTAATTATATTAGTATTTTATGATTTGTGATGTACGTAAAAGTTGTAACTGATAATTGTAACCTATATGAGACAACACATTTTTCAGTTTGTCCAGAAAAATTTAAGTTAACAAAATAAAAATAAGAATAATGACAATAATTAATACCTATATGTGGGTAACAGCACGCGGTCATTGTAACTGGCAAAATAAAAAATACTAAGAAAACACTCCCTGAGTGCTTGGAGTTCAATTATCACACTTGTATAATCTCATCACAATAAAATAAGCACGTTTATGTCGCGGATAACAGGTATTATCCGCGAATATTTACACTTTATTGTTGCATTAGGCGTTTAACTGTTGATGATAACGAATTGTATTAACTTTGTTTATTAAAAAGTGCCACACTTCACACTAAGCAGTATTTGTATGACGCAAGTTTTAATGTTGTACAAAACATCTCTTAGAACTCTAATAGAAGAATATTAAAACAGTTCTGTTGGAAAACATTCCTCACAGATAATAAAAAAGTTGATCTCTCCTTTGCAGAAGAATGGTTGATGGATGGCCTCTATTGATGTTTAGCTGCTGTCATGTTGCCAAATATACAGAATGCTCTTGAAACTATGTTACAAATTTTTCGAGATGGTTCTTTGCAAAAATGAGGTAAAGTCATATACTGGAGATTTTTCGTTGGCTTAAACATTAAAGGAAAAATTCGCGATTGAAAATTGACATAGAAAAACGTTTGTTGAAATAGCCAAATGTAAGGTGAAATAAATAAGGACATTCGGGTGTATTTTAATAATAAGTTCTTCATCTGAGTAAAATTGGTTTCGAATAGCTTTAATCTTTATTAAATAATGAAGTTGCTCAAACCTCCCGTGTACTGCGTGTTGTCTACAAGTAAGGCTCGTCATTTTCTACCTCCATTTTCTCGAAAATGGTTTACTTGAGGGTGTTGCGACGAGGCGGTTTTTGCTGGGCCTCCTGCTACAAACTGTCTCATTTAATAGCACAAAAATACAAGCCAAAAAAAAACTTAATCAATCCATTATGCCGTATTTAGCTCTAATATGTGCAATGCAATAACACTGCACTGTAAATAATACGTCAAGTGTAGCACTTTGTCACTGAATTGTTATATTGTAAACATTTATTAACTTGTGGCTATTAAACTATTGTTGCGTATTGTTTTGTCTTACACTACGTTCGGATTTTCCGTATAATCGAATAAGTGAGGTATGGATTAGCAGGACTTAAATAAGCTATGGTAAATTGTATGTATCGGTATTTTAAAAATGTTAAATTTATTTTTGTGCACGTTGATGGAATTGTATTTTGGTTTGTTTGAGACTTGTCTCCCCCAGGCTTGTGATAGAGAAGGTGGCCTAGAGATATCAACTGGGGAGGGTTGATCTTGCTCGATGTTCCCTGCGTGTGTTATCAGGGGGAGGTACATAGGGCAGGGAAACATGGTCAGAGGTCTTCAGACTCGCCTGGATTTTGCCACGGTGACGTCACAGCAACTTGTCAGATATAAGCGAGTTGAGGACAGAAAACAACGGGAGAGTGAAGTAGACTGGACGACAGACCACTCACAACAAACATATGAGGTATGTCCGAGCATTTGCAACCATTTCTTACAAACGCCCTCATTTCCTTTGTAAACCTTTTCAAGCTTTGCCGCCATCACAAGGCAGCAGAATAGTCATTATTTTATATTTCTACCTTATAATTCTTTACTTGCTGATATTATTTTTGAAACATTTTTTTAAAATATTGAATTTGTTTCCGTAGTATTTGATTTTTGCACAACGTAAAAAAAAGTACATTTGGTTTCTTTTCTGTACTTACCCATAGTAAAACAAACTCGCCTAAAGAAATAATATGGCTTCGGACGTATGAATATGGCTTTTACTGCTTAATTAAATGTGTAATATTACTCGTGAAAGATCTTCTACACTTTGCAATTCTTTAATAATGTAGATTTTCGTCATTTTTACCTACTGTATTTAATTCGTTCAATGTTCAACATTTAAATAATATCCTCAAAGTAACTATACTTGCTCTCAATTTCTTATTCTTGCAATATAATTACTTTTTATTATGGGTAAG